>JAVQKC010089376.1:0-23977 GCA_036025475.1 Philypnodon macrostomus
CCATTGCTGAACCTAGAGCTTAACCAGAATTTAACTAGGACTCAACCACATTTAACCAGGACTAAACTAAGGCTTAACTAATACTATCAGAACTAAACCAGAAATAATCTAGAAATTAACCATTGCGGAACCTAGAGCTTAACCAGAATTTAACTAAGACTCAACTAGATTTAACTAGGCCTAAGATTGGCTAAAGCAGAATTAAACTAGAAAGTGACCAAGGCTAAACAGGAACTAAACCAGGACTAAACCAGGACTATTAGAACTAACCCTGATCTAAAGGATTCTGTTACATATAGTCAGGTCTAAACCAGGAGTGAACAAAGGCAAAAATCATTAATCCGGGACTAAAGCCAAACTGAACCAGAACTAAACCAAGACTTAACCTGAAGTGCAACAGAACTATGCCAACAGTTAACCAGGACTCGACCAGTACAAAATCAGACCTAAACCAATTTTACTCAGAGCTAAACCATGACTAAACCAGAACAACTAATCCAGGACTAAACCAGGAATAAACCAGGACTAAAGCAGGACTAAAGCAGGACTAAACCGAGTATACCATACAGTTTTCTTCATCTTATATTTTTGCTGGTCACAGATAATTATTTAGTCACATCCTAAGTCTTTTTTTAACTGCCCTTCACAAAAACAACCTAAATCACTGACTGTGTTGTTCAAAGGTTCTCTGCTGCATTTTTAATCTCCATTTACGGTGAATACTATATTAGCAATACATTTCAGCCACCCATAAAAGGCAAGTAGTGTTACTCTAGTCTGATTGATGGAGGCTTTTGGAGACACCATAATTAACAAGGGATACTTGTAGTACTAGTGTTTCAGAGTGGATCTAGTGTTTAGTCCGACGTCTGTCTGCTTAAATAAGTGCTGGTCAGTGAAAGCTGTGGAAACCCTGGGCCTCCCATGGGAGTCTTTGTCCTAATTGATCGCTGAGGCTGTATAGGCTTTATTTTTCTGCACAATGCTTGTCTTTCCTGTCCGCCCCTTAGTGCTTTTACTCTACTGTATTGAAGGATGTTCTGTGCAGATGCATCAATAATTTCAGTGTACTTTAGCAAAAATACAACTGCAAATCCATAGAGATGGTAGATCGAAAAAGCTTTGTGTTGCAAGAATGGATGAGTGGAGATGTGGTATTCTCCTGCACAGGCAGTTGGGCTCTCACTAATGCAAAAGGTCAGAGCTTTTGATGTGGCTAATGAAGACATCAAACAGTAATGGCAGAAAACACATGACTCCCTTGACTTTACACCTGACCATTTTTAGCTTCTGTATGGTTCACTAGCTCGTTGGCTCTTCCTCAAATGAACAAACAAAGGCTGCAGGGTAGAAGGGGTTGCTTGTAAGCGTATTAGGAGTGTAAGCCAGGGGTGTGTTCTCAGCCATGCTCACTGGGAGATTATCGTAGAGTGCTTGGATGGCTGCTTGCTATGTGCCGGGTTTGAAGGTGACCTCTTCTGCATGACAGAAATCTATACCGTGGACGTGTTAAAGCAGTGTCACAACAACTTGATGGAACACTAGCATCTGTCAAAATGTGGTTTTGTGTTGAAGTGACGGGTGAATTCAAAAGGCCCTCATCTTGGCTATTTCTTATTTATGGGGTGTGCGCCTGGTATGTCTTTGATGGTCATCTCTTGTTTTTATTGTTTGATAGGAAAAAACCCTGAGGATGTTGTGAGAAGATACACCGAGAAGATTAAAGTGATGCCAGATGAAGTAAGAAACATACACACAACACAAAAAACACACACACACACACAAGCCCATCAAGGGACATAAGTCTATCACAGTTTGAAGTCCTAAGTGAGTGTGAAAGATTCAAACTCGCACTGTCACGGCAAGAGGCAGCTGAAGTATTTTGGTTGGCTATTCCAGGACTGTACCATCTGCATGGAAAGGCTGGTCATGTCATCGGGATATGAAGGCGTCCTGCAGCACAAAGGCATCAAGCCAGAGCTGGTGGGCAAACTTGGCAAGTGTGGTCACATGTACCATCTGCTGTGCCTGGTGGCCATGTACAACAATGGCAATAAGGTGGGTAAGAGCCTGGGAGCCAGACACGGTTATGTCACAGGAAACAAAACTACCTGAGAAAGTAAAATGATTTTTTTGTTTTACATGATGACATATGCTGAGTACCATGTAAATCCTTCCATGATTGCACATGACAGAAAATACACTGACCCTTTGTCTCACAAGAATCTAAAAAAGATTAAACAGAAAATGTCCAATACATTGTTTCGCTGGTAGTCATGTGAGAAATTTAGAAATAAAATGTAGTTCATTGTTGTTCCATATTTTTATGCAAATCCAAATAGCAAATTTTACTTAAAAATTGTATTGTACCCTTCCTCCCTAAAGCATATGCCTACCAAACGATACAGATTACAGTGACTGTAATCAGGCGTGTTGATTGTTACAATGAATGAATGTAGACTGAATAGCACCAACTTTTATGCAATCAGCCTTCCATTTTATATAGTAAAGGATTGTATATTATAGCACAAAGTCAATCACAACTATAAATCAAATAATCCATGAATGACAAGATTGTGATGCAAATGATCTGTAATGTCTTCACTCTAGGATGGCAGTCTCCAGTGCCCCACATGCAAATCCATTTATGGTGAGAAAACAGGGACTCAGCCTCCTGGGAAGATGGAGTACCATGTGATCCCGCACTGCCTCCCCGGATACCCCGACTCCAAGACCATCCGCATCGTCTATGACATTCCTGCTGGCATCCAGGTGAAAACATTCCCTTTAAGCCCCTCCCCGTTAGAAAATGTCTGAGTTATTGTTGAGAAACGTGTATCACATATAAATGATGAAATATGACTGCAGATTTATGCAGTTTGGGTATGAAGGTCACTTAGTTTCTTAGTGTTACCGCGTTGATTTGTTGAGGTTGTACTGGAGAAGTCGGCTGCATATTTCATTTTGACTGCCGAGACAAGGTGTAATAGAGTCAATAAAGTGACCTTTTCCCACCAAAGGAGTAGGATTAGTGTCCCCCGGGAACTAGACAATACTGGAGGTCATCGGACAGGTTGGGTCAGCACAGTACAATGCAGTATTTCATTCTCAGCACTCTCTCACTTTGTATTAAAGCTCATTTATAAACTCACAAAAATCCATCTTGTCAGACTCTAGCCTAGTCTGCTTCACTGGTGGCTCGACCAATGGTGTGGCATTTCGGAGAATTACAATTAACTATTGCTGATTTTAAAAAAACATGGCAACACTAAAGCACCGAGTTAGATTAGACTCTGCTATATGTTCACAAAATACACATCGTCATGGTACCAACCGTCCAGCTTTTCTTTTCAAAGCACTTTCAGCTTCTCCAGATGGTTCCATGGAGCACTTTATGAGACTTTATCTTTATCAGAGGAAAAAAGACAAACTAAGTACCTGACTCTGTTCATAGTAGGCATAATATCTGATTCGTACATGAACAAAAATGAAAAGTTTGAATAGACTTTCATCAGCCCGAGGGGACACTTTTTTTGTGTGTGCATGTTTTAATGGACTTTGAGCCGCATGAAGAGACTGGAGGACGCTGTGTTCCCACATAAGCTTAAAATCTATGAAAGAGCTTTCATGATGTCTTTTCAAGGTTTACTAAAAAAAAAAAAAAGATAAATATATGTAATTTACAGCAGCCGCATAGTGCTATAAAAGGACCTAATTTTGTATTTTAAATGGTAAGAAAGTTTTGATAATGAAGTCTGCATGGTAACTGGCTATTTTCTCTGTTTCTAGACCAATGAGCACCCCAACCCAGGAAAAAAGTTTAGTGCAAGAGGGTTTCCTCGACACTGCTACCTCCCTGACAACGATAAGGGCAGGAAGGTGAGACGAGAGCCAAGGCCTGAATAAATACAGTGTCCTGAGCTGCATATATTTGATCTAAATTTGTTTTTAGGTGCTGAAGCTGCTGATCATGGCTTGGGACCGGCGCCTCATCTTCACCATTGGCACGTCCAGCACCACGGGCGAGTCGGACACTGTGGTGTGGAACGAAATCCACCATAAGACCGAGTTTGGCTCCAACTTGACTGGCCACGGGTATCCAGACCCGAACTATCTGGATAACGTCCTAACAGAGCTGGCAGCGCAGGGGGTCGGAGAGGACAACCTGAAAGACTGAAGTCTGGCTAGAGCTACATACTTGAGCTGCTTTCGCTGAAAAATCACCCACCATCCATGCCAGGGAGCAATGCATGATGGTTCTACATGCCGCCCACAAACTCAAAGACTGGATGTGGCAGCAAATGAGCAACTACATTATATGGTTATGAGTACTATTTTGATTTATACTATAACCTGAGAGTTCCCCTGTGAGCATGTAGTTCACACCACATTTAAAGGTGTCAGAATGTACCAAGGTGATACTTGTGATCTGATGCTGGCAGCTGGAGGGCAGTGGATGTTAATTGCCTGTCACACTGTTTTAGCGGTGACAATGACGATGCCTATGTGTAAATGCAGAGGATCTCAGTTGGTTAAAACCTCAAAATGAATGTCATTCTCTTAAATATTGCCACAATTGAAGGATCTGTTGTTGCCTGAACTGAAAATATAGCATTGAGAGAGTTTTCTTTCCCCCTATTTTCTAAAGAAATGTTCAGTATAAATTGAAGTTTATTTAATGAGCTGGATTTTGGTTGTAAAAGTGTTTTTGCCATTTGGATTTCTGAGCTCTCTTGTATAGTGATGATATGGGTTGCATGTAAGTAGCTACCAGGGAAGATAGTGTATTGTCTGGAAATAGATGTTTATTGTTCTTAACCTTGTGGGCTGTCTTTTGGAAAGGGCAGCAGTTGCTCACCAGGCAGTGTGAGGCTTGTATGGAGGTGTTGAAGGATGAGGTTAGAGAACAAAGATTTGATGCAATACAAGGTCGAACCTGCTTTTGTTTGGTTGGCACAATGTTGACACTGACCCCAATGAAAATAAAGCCTGCATTATCATTCTCCCAGTTGAGCAGCTGCTGGCATGATCTATCATGTGGAGATATTAACATGCAGTTTACGTGTAGAGGTTCCCCTTTCAAACAGCAAACATGTATTAAACCTATCTATACAAGTCTCTAGAGGGCTTGTTTGCAGAAAGGCATGCTGGACTGGATGACTAGTTAGTCCTCGTTAGCGGATGATACAATGTATTCTTATATTCCCCCTTAGATTTTATGGCCCTGAGCTGAAGACTTCTTGAAGGTCCTCGTTGGAGATTATGAGACGTTTCTTTATTCAGAGATAATAGATAAAGCTGCATAATTCTCTAGACATCTATCTAATCAATTTTAATGTGTTACCGTGTGGGCAACCAGCTACAGGATTCATAATGGGGTGAATCATAGTCTTCCATAGCACTTTGAGGTAACCATTTTCTTTAATCAGTTTTCATATTTTTAATTGTATTTACTCAGTTTTTAGGTTGATGTTTATCAACTAGCTTGCAATGCTATGAAAATGATATATACTATACATTTGCATATGTGATATAATGTATGTACCTTTAAATTGTCTATGGTGTAAGTTTATTTATTTTTTATATTCTTCTATAAATATATCGAAAATTCAGATATTCTTGGGCCCAGATTTAGACACATAGTAACATGAATACATAACAATCTGACAAAGATACATTTGTCAGGGTCAGGGACTGTTGAAATATGTATGACATGTTATAGGTTTAGATAAGCACTGCTTCTCAATGTGGAATCAGTCATGTCTGCCGTTAACTCAAACTGACTTTTCTATTTGATCACAACATGGGAACGTTGTCGTCAAGCTTGTGTGTATTTGATCAGAAAATGAAAACGGTAACACTTTAGAATAGGTCACCTCTGTTTAGCATTAACTCATTTAATGAAAAAGCAGTTTATAGATAATGAACTCAATGTTTTGCAGATTTACATGAGGTTATCATTTAGAAATTAAAACATAATGACAGCATTTCTAAGTTGATGTTTATTAATGTAGAAGTAATGCTTTGTAAATCAATTAACGTTTTATTCATTCTTATTGATTCTTAACTAATGCTTCATAGTGTGTAGTTATTATAAAGTGTTACCAGGGTGGTAAACAAATGCGCCCCTATTGACCCAATGTTTTCTCCTTTAATCAAACATGGCAGCAAGAGTAGAACGCTTTCAATCTTTCAGGGAATTTCAGTGTCCATTTATTATCCATATTTGTGTTCCCATGTGTGAGTTTTAAATAAGTGATGCAGGCCCTTTAGACTTATCAGGTGTGTACAGATCTCTATGGACCATGTTTAGGTGTTTGTCTGAAATAAGTAAGAGAGACGATGGTTTTTATGCAATTTAATCTTTTGAGAAAAACATATTCTACATTATTTATGTGTAGCAACAAGGCATATCTTTGGTTTATAAATGACAATGGATGTTTTCCTTAAGGGGTGCCTACCTCTGTTTTTAAACTAAAGGTTGAGATCTGAGGAAGTTGATGCAATGTATTAGAACACATATATTTTTGATGTCTTTTTTTGTCTATTTGTCCATAAAAGAACTATTACATAACATTGTTTATTAATATTTATTCCATATCTATTTTATATTGCATTATAGGCAGACAATGGGTCAAAGTATTTGTCCTGACATTTGACATAGCTCTAGATCTTCCTGTGTCCATGGCAAACTCTGTCTTGCCGTTTGTGTGAGCGAGTGTGCACTGATTTAAGGTTCATGTCCTTTAAGATACAGTAATGTTCTAATAGAGGTGCATGTAAACCAGCTGAGCAAGTCTATCTTCAACAGCTTTGGTCTCTGTACGAAACATCACAGCTTCAGTAGAAACATCGCCATAGAGTGGTGACTTAGCACTGTGCTCTGCATCTTGCTAAGTACCTCAGAGCGGGTACAGCAAGGGTGTCCAAACTTTTTTTCAGTGAGGGCCACATTGTCAAATATTATTAAAGAGGAGGGCCACTTGCTGCGGTGACTCGCTTGTTACACATTGAAAACTTTCCTTAAGTTGGATTAGGGTCACATGCAGTAAAAAGACTTGGGTCAATTAAGAAGTAAGCCTATGGGCCACATTTCAGTTTGGACACCCCTGGGGTACATGGTGGCTGCGCTCCTCACGTGTGTGAGCTGTGAAACACATGATTGTTTTATATTTTTAAGTGCCCATCTAACTCTCATGTTTTTATCTCATAACCTCCTGTAAACAGTGTCTTCATATTGTGATTTAACACAACATATAGTCATTGATTCAACTATAAAGGGCTTCTTCTTAATTAGTCTTTATTGGATTGTGACCTTGTTGCATGTTTGTGTCTTTCTTGTGAAAAATAAATGTGCCCTCCGCAGGGTAATTTGTTTGACCTTTTGTCACCTTGGCTCCTTGAGTATTTTTTTCTCCCCAAGATTCCCTTCTCCCTCAGCTTATCTCATTAGACAGATAGAAATGAGCTAACCAATACCTTTCACCCTACTGTCAAAAAGTTGTAAGTTGGACAAAAACATTAAATACCCAATGATAATGAACAGAGAGCATTTAAATGATTATCATTGATAAATACTATTATAGTAAACCGGTCTATAATGCCTTGAATCAGTTTAACGTCAAAGTTGGGCTAATGTTGTGTCTCCATAAATAATTCAGCTGAACAAAAGGCCGGTGTGGTTATGGCACTGCACGACTGCTCTGGGATCTGTAATAACATTTCCTGTAATTTCATGAATGAATGGATGTCATTTGTGCCCTGAGTCAAACTTTTCTTCTAATTATAACAATGCAAAAGAGGAATGCAGAGCAAATTAACTTGATATTTATCATTTGATTCAAGCTTTGTTGTCCCAAAACAACTCCACTTAGAGGCTTGTTTGTGATTGAACAGTTTACTGAATAAGTACACAGAGTATGTGTTCAAAATAACACACAAGATGTGTTTCTTTTTCAGGACAGCCCTCCATTAGGGAGTGTTACAGTAAATGAATTATTTAAACTCAATAGACCTCTGTAGTTGTATATGTGAGGCTTATAATGGTCCTTCTGACTTGTACATCTTTATTTCAATGCAGGGATAATATTTACAAGCCTTTAAAGAAAAAATACAATAAAAAAAATGTACATTCATTTTCTCCATCTAACTGTGTTACATTCGATATGTGAACTAAATGTGTAAACATGAAATAATTAACCTTATACAAATTTGGCATATCAAATATAATGACACTGGGCCACTTACAGCGGCACATAAAGAAAACATCTTACTGTTACAGAAGGATCCTTTACAGCATTGTAGGTAAATGTTACCCATGTCGCAGTTGGAATGGCTTCCACAATTTATCCTAAAATACCAAAACATATAATGAGCAAATTTTAACTGCAACTGAAAAACTGGCGATAGCACCAAACAAAAGCAACATTACACAGACAAATGTTCTGGTGGTCTGAACTAAAAAGATATATACAGACAATTACTTAAATTTTAAATGTTGTTAAAATACAAAATCTTTAAAATACATTTACATACTGTACATTGCACTACAACAAGCTCCTATTTGCATAAAAACATATAATTGCGGTCCTGTACATTATGTCCATATTCAAAAGCTTGTTTCACATTACACAAGTGGATCAAGGCATGCAACAGATTTCTATCTACATAAAAAGATCAAGATGATGCTTCAAAGTCCCATGGCCCCTTAATCATCAAGTATAATAATGTTTCCCCTGTGCCTCTATAGCTGATGGCACTCAGAGAATACAAGATTCAAAGTGACACAATTGCTTTTCCCTAAATGCACTAAAATGTTGGAAGAGGGTGCACCCTGCAGCCACTTTCCCTCTAAAGATCTCGAGATGTCCCGATTTTCATTGGTGTTGATGCTGTTGACACAGTCCAGGTCCTAAGGCTCAGCTTAGAGCCAAATTTATACATGTTGAAAGGTTTTATTGATTTAAAATCACACAGGTGGGGTCCTCCTTTTCTCTGCGCTGAAATGCATGGTGAGCCTTCTCCAAATCTGTTATTACTGCCAGCAGGCGGGCTGCAATGTTCTGACCTGGTTTCAGTGCCTTAGCATTGCACTGTGCACCATCTACAAGACACAAGACTCTATAGTCACTTACAGGCAGAATTATTCAGTTTTTTAACAGTTATTTAAAGTACACGACACATTGACGATAATGACTAATTTATTTTTTCTAGTATATTACAGATTTAGTAGATCTCAAATCTACAGCTGCAGCCTCACCTGGATGGATGTCCGAGTTGATCTTCTTTTCTTTATTACTGGGGATCTGATCAGCATCAGACATCTCCAGATACTTCTTCCTGCAGTATGGGCATTGATCATTTTATTTTCATAGTTATATAATTTTCTCTGGGTAATAAAACAATCAACAGTAACATTAAAGTGTTGCAACATTGACCTCTAGTGTTCAAAATGTAAACTGCACACATTAAGGACAAGCGCAGACATTAATTCACAGACCTGAGTTTGTCTCTGCCCTGGAGAAACTGCTTGAAAATGGTCTGTGTTTCCACATCAGGATCCAGTGGGTCACTCCAGTCTCCCAGGGTGACAGCAGAATGGGTCCTACTGCAGCCTGTAACTGAAAACACACACTGCATGTCTACACTGATGTTGAATCAGAAAGAAAATACAAATATAAGGCTGAAAATATATTTTTTGTTTTGAGATTAATTTGTCCTTATGGTGAAAGAAAGACAATCTGTCCTTGTAATGACAAGGTCAAATCTGAGGAGTGTCCAAGATTACTCTGAATTACCATTGCGGTCGGCCTGCAGACAGCACGTCCACTTGCCACTGCGATGTGCTCCAGGATGGAAAGATGGCAGCATTCGCTCATTGTAGATGCTGACTTTCCTGATTGCTGAGAGCCACTGGTTCAGCTCATTCACATTCTGTGAAATTAATTAAAGCAAATAAACATGTTAAAGAATAACCTGCAAACATAAAATCGGTTTATAGATTACAGATTAAATGATCTCTTTTGATGCTGTATGGCTAAAGTCTTTGTTGTTAACTGACTGGTGTCAGTAGAAAAAGCACCTTGCACTGTATGTATATGGTGTGCATCTGTCCGTCGTTGTCCTGGGTGATGACCTGCATCACGTTTTGCTGCTGAAAGGCATTTTCATCCACTCGCTCCACGGCACATACACACTGAATGGGAACTGAAGAGCGCACCTGCAACAATTCAGCCAACATAACAACTCCAGTTTAAGACAGTGGGTGAGTGGTAATCCTGGTTCATGCATGTCTAGGGTGTGAATGTAACATATGACAGCAAAGCTAATTAATGGAACTGAAGGTTACAATGAAATATTTTACACACATATGCTTATAAGACGCTGTGGGACAAGAAGGGAGACCTAATGAGATCAGCTTGGCACTTTAAAGTGTAAATCAGCCACTTCCAATGGGAGCTTGTCTGACGGAGCCTAGAGTGCTCTAATATAGAGGAAATGTGGCCAGGACATTGTCTGAAATCTGATTTGCAATGTTAGCATGAATATCCACATCCTTCAATTAACCCTTGTGCTTTATTCCAATAACACAAAGCAGATACTGTCTGAAAGAGGGAGCTTTATACAGGCCCAGTGAGAGCGGCTGTCTTCACTCACTATCTTTCAGTTTGTGGCTGGTGAATGAGACATCATTATCACAAGGTTAGACAGCACATAGTAATAACACTACTGATGTCCTCACAAGGAGATCAACACAAATGTATTAAGCCAGGATGACTAAAATGTTCCCTCTTTTATGAGCCAGCTCGATATAAGTGTCCTTCAAAGGACAGACTCGATTTATCCTTAGTGCATATCTGCTTCTAATAATGGATGAATCACTTTAGAACGACTGATATCAAAAGTTTGCTCATCTATCTTTGGCTCAAAACAAATGTAAGAAATGCTGTAAATGAACAAGAACCATACATTAAAAAATAATAATAATATTACTACTCACCTGCCAGTCAGGGGTCTTAGCGTAGGACAGTGTCTCACTGGTCAACCAGAAGTAGCGTTTCTTAAAGGCAAACCTGGACAGCAGTTGTGGTCCCTCTGTTTTATATTTGTGAAGGTAACCCTCTTTGACAGTGACCGACGGCATAAAAACAGCTCTCTGTGGGACCTCCAGAACTGGAAAACATAGACATGTATGTACAACAATTACATGCCTTATAGACACTAGGTGGCACTATAGCAGTAAACAATAATAAATTATCTTCACAGATCCATATTATATATATTCTATACACTGTTTTTCACTATATAAGGGGGAGGCAGCTTATAGCATAGCAGATGCCCTGACCATCCAGGCCACATAAACAGCACTAAATGTCAAACTGATCTTTAAGGGAAAACAGTAGGTGTGAAATCTGATCTGTGTAAGAGAAGAGAAGGTACTTCACAACAACCTCTGACATATGACAGTGAGAACAGTTAAGACATGTTGGCTAACCAGTGTAGCGTGTACAAGCACCTGTGGTTTCTCACCCCAACGGCCCGCCAGCTCATTAACCATGTCTTCTGTTTCCCAGACTGGCCGCTAGTTATGAATATTTCACACAGGGCTACAGCACTATTTTGCTATCCACCACCTGTCCCGCTGCTGATTAGCTTGACAGCATGATCTCTGAACCTTACCAGTTACAAGTGCACACACTGTAGCATGTTTACCTGTGTCATGGTCTATATCAATTAACTTGTCCAGAAAGTCTTTGACTGAGGCCACGCTGCGGAGGATGATGGGATGTAGAGGCGCCATCCACTGCTCCTTTCCATGACCGAGCTGAAGGCCTAAGTTTCCAACACTTTGTAAAGCCTAAATAAAGACATAATTACAAAGTAAAAACAGTGTATATTGTATATTTCTATATGTTTTCCTAATAAGTGAAAAGTATTTTTTACTTCAATATCCAATATTAATTGTTAAACCATAATTAAAATAAAAGATTAATTATTTAGAGACCCGCTGCCTAACATCTTCTCAAAGTTTGATGTGTAGAGACAGATATGTTAGAGATATATCCCATACACATGACTGGTGCCACACATTAACTCATCCTGAGCCCTAACTGTAACTGAAGAGTGACCATGTATCTAAAAATGTCACATCAAACAGGTCCCTGAGGCCAAGCCTGCTGTGCGGCCCTTTGTGAAGCCCACACCTGGCCCAGGGAGGAGAGGAAGTCCCCCTCTACAACTCTCTGATGCTCCTCCTTTGAACCAGGCTCCGGCCACAGCTCACACTGAGGTAAAAATAGCATGTTCCCTTTTCTCTGTACAAGACCCATGGCAACAGCACTTCAGGACCATGGACAGCAACCATAGACACCACACTATACAGGTTTGACTTTATGTAAAAGTGACCTATAGACCCTTTCAATGTTTGTAAACATAAAGTTCTAAATTCCGGAATGGGGGCAGCTGGAGGCAAAACCATAATATATTTTCAATGGATAGATTAGTATTACCCGTGAAGTATTGCAAATTAAAGATGGTTTTGACAAATGACAACCACTCTGCCACATGTAGGTGATGTCAGAGCCTGGTTAGGAAACATTAGTGAAAGTACCTCACATTGTATGTTTATTTAATGTACACATTAGTATACAGTTAGCATTTTGGCTGGAGGCAAAGTTCTTGATTTTTAGGTTTTACTGAACAAGTCCTTACAGAAATGTTGATGAACACAATAGTTTAGTTTTTTTATGTATGCTCAGAATTATTCTATCTCTCACCAGAAATTCTACTGTTTTGTAAAGTTAAGTCACTTTGTCTCCAGTCGCCTCCATTTGGGAATTTTAAACATTCCATATGATACACATTTGAAAGGGTCTATACTTGTCTTATCAAAGATGCTAAGGATACAGCATTACCTTTTAGAAAACTGGATTTACTTCTATAATGAAAGCAAACAGTTACTTATTTTATACTTGTCTGCTGCTGAAGATGTCAAGCAATCTTCAATTATATTGTTTGACTTGGTTTTCCTTTAAATGTCATATGAGACAGGCTGACCTAACTGTGCATATTGATTGTACTCTATGCTTCCTGCCGCTACTTTACCCTCAAGTAGCATTTATAAAAACGAATTTACTTACATTGACTCAACAAAATTATTCATATATATATATATACAGTATTTATTTGAGTGGTACCTTGGCTAGTAGTAACAGTGTTCTGCTGGTCCGTGTGTCGGCATGCTGGTCCCTCAGCTGGAATAGTTTCGGTGTCAGGATTGCAGGAGCAAAAAAACGCAAGAAAAAAAATCCACTGATAGCCAGATACTTCACATCCTGAAAGAAATGTGCATATCACAAATGTATTCATGAACACGCAGATTTCCTTTTACCTTAAGAGCTGCCGTTGAACATTTAACATGCAAGTTAATGTAAAATCAATACAGAGACTTGCAGTTATTCTTAGAGTGATCTGACCCACACTGACCTCATTCTCTGGTTCGGTAAATTGCTCCTCTACCCTCTTATGCAGCTGTTTGAAGGCCACTCTCATGACGGGTGGACACTGATCGACTGAGTTCACGATTGATTCGATGATGCTGCTTAAATAAATCTGCAGCATCTCCACACTGCTGTCCCGCACCTCGGCCTCAGTCACACTGCCCTTAAACGATATACGCCTGCAGGATAGAGGAAGGAACAACGAATCTAATCATACAGTCCCATGGACAGACTATACTGTAAATAACCCTCCCTCTGTTAGCAATGCCATTACATGTAAGAACATATTAGGGCTAAATACACCCAGACCTGGATATGTTTCTGACGCAAGACTACACAACTCTTCTTAGTCCATAACTATTATAACTGAGGTTCCTGAATATAGTGGTTTGATATGTGACATTACATACAGTAGACATATAGAATGTCCTGGTCCACAGGGGCAGATAAATAGATGCAGACAGTAGAAGTAGACAATCCCGGATCTCCCTCTCTGTCAGAGATGGATATCTCTCGGGGCTGGTAGCAGTTGCCAGGCAACAGCCTTCTCCCCTTTTATATCATTTTTTTCATTTTCTTACACTGATGTCTTCCTCTCAGGGGCAAAATATAACAGGAAGCAGATTGTCTCTGGTGGCAGCTTTCCATTTGACCGTTTTAACGCCTGTGTCGTGAACTGCATACACCAAATTCCCATGTGTAATCTATGTCACTAGGCAAAAGCGAGTGAAAGTGACGATGAATTTAGGTGTGAAAGAAAAGCCGCATCGTGACATTGTGTATTTATAACTTATGTACAGGCTGTTTACCTGAGACGGTTCAGGTCGATCTTGCACGGATCCAGTTCAATGTACTTCTTCTCATCAAAGATCCGGTTAATGATGGGCTTCAGCACTTCATGCAGATAGAGCATGCCGACAGCCTGACAGCAAAACACATGCTTCTAATGAGGACAATCATCTACAGACATATAGATGAACCATGTATTTAACAATAATATCAAATCATGCTTTTACTGAAAACTGGTCTGATTTTTTCCCATTATACATTTATCAAACAAACCTTCATGAACTGTTCCATTGCTTTAGAAGCAAGTGAGTTGGAGCGAAATAACGTGTTGGGATCAGCTGCAGCATTTAAACAGAAAAAATAATCGGTTAACATATAACAGAGAGACCTTTCACTCAAGCACTGCACTGATACAAAATATTCAGCATTCAGATGACCTTGCAGCAATTAATCAAAATGCCTCTGTGAAAAGAAAACATGCTAAATATACTCTAAGGACATGACTTCAGCCTCAGCCTCAGACACTTAGATTTTCATGCTTTTATTTTGTTAGACTCTGCACATAAACATGTAAAAATATTGCTTATCTTAAGAAGCTACACATGATGTCAAAACTGAGGACACACAGGCCTTTGTGCTACATTACATAAATCCTTCAAGGTGACAATGCTGATGTATCCATGGCAACAAGACTTTTGTCGATGATTTTATAAATGTTCGAGGGTGTGTGCTTTCCCTTGTGCATATAACTTTAACGCCTGTCGTCTCAAAGTATCCATCCCTAATCAAGCAGTTACGGTTTGAATAGTGTGGGGTTGCTATGGAAACAGCTCTGTGCTTATCATCTCAAAGTAAGCGAGAGAACCCAGCTAGAGCAACATAACTCTTTATTACAACATTGGGATGTGTTGCAGAGGCAAAACATGACTAACACACATGCCATGAAAACACCATTGGTGAGTAAGTCTTAATTGTCATAAGGACTATAAATATAGCAAAGGACAGATTAGAGGGCACCCCCACAAAAGATGAGTAGCTACAACTCACAGAGGCTCAATAAGATACAGAAAAAACATCACTCTCACTTTCTGTCTATAAGCCAAATGAAATACCCAGAAAAGTGTATGCACTAATTCAAACTCGTATCCAGGTAGAAAATACATTTTGCTTAATCATTTTGGGCTTTGTAGCTCCTAAAAATATAAAAATAACAATATGCCCTATATAATGATTACACTGAGAAAAAACAGATAGAAGATAGTATAGTTAATTAGATGTTATATCTAAGAGCACCATTGTGAACTATTATCTCTTTGCTTAGACTATCGTGGCTCTCTATAAATTCATGCTAGATTTAAAAACATTGAAAGTGGGCTCTACATCAACATCATGTGTGTGTTTTACAAATGCACTTACTGGTGTGGTTGACCTCCCGCGTGTTGAGGTAATCCAAGAATGGCACTACAAGGCCCTGGCCCAGGTAGATTTTCACCAGCGTCATGGCCACATCCTGGCGGCTCTCTACTGTGGTCACTTCCTCCAACATGGTCAATGCACTGGTTTCTTCTACCTAATAAAAAAAAAGAAAGAAAAATATTGCTGATGCTAAGGCTATTGGTCTATTGGTCCAACTGCAACCCCATTGCTCATTACTTACATCTGTTGGGGAGATCACTGACTCAACCAGAAGGTCAATAAGGGGCTGATAATAAACAGACGGCAAAATCCTATCCTCCACCAACCGCACTTTCAGTCGCAGAGCTCCGAGTTTACCGCTGCAAGCCAACACAACACATAGAGACAAAAACAAAGTCACTGTACATAGTTTAAACAATGTGTTATTTCAGGTGTCATCATACATAAAACAGGTCAATGTATTTAAGAAAAAACACTGATTGCTGCTTCTTTATTGTTCAGAAATAGTCAATACAACTCGTAAACAAGCACACGTGACTCTCACCCAGCATCGACCTCATTGTTTCCCAAGGGTAGCAAACGAAACCATCCCTCCAGATGAGGAGTCTTGTGCAAACAAGCAGAAGGAATCTCCACCTGCCGATAGTAGCAAATCAGCACAAACAAACATTGAACGACCACAGTACAGTAGTAGTGGATGACCAGGGCACAATATATCGTAAAAATCACTATCATAAAATCAGTAAGTGCGATATCCATATCACAAAAAATCTAAATGTATTGCAATAACATTTGAATTACTTGAGATGATTGCACTTGTGCACAAAGTGGTTACCTTTCCCAGAAAATCATTCTTGCCCACCATGTCCCAGTCCCACACTTCCACAACAATAGACCCTTCTTCACACAGCTCCTCAGGATCCAGCTCCAACTCCAGCGTCTCGCCCCAGTGCGGAAATCGTGTCTTCTTTATAATCTGAACCACATAAAATAAATATATCTTTGTGCCAAATGTCAAACATTTATTTATTTAAAGGGACAATGCACAATAATGAACATCAGTACAAAAATACATGTGTAAATGCACTGAAGTTAGCGTACAGCTAGTTTACATTCGTAGTCCCTTAACATTTAGAACAAGACAAGACATACACAACAGTTAAGCAGTCCAACAGGTCATCAAGATTATTATCATACTAATCATTCAGGGTCTAAAGGGCTCATCTATGAAGTGCATATGTGGTTATAGTGCATTCAGTAATTCTAAAGTGCTGTAGGTTTTAATCTAATGAGATTAATAAGTTAATTTAGTGTTAAACCAGTTCATATCCTCATGTGTTGGTCAGCTCCTGACACTGACAAGACACCATACTCACTCATCTACCAGTGAATCACATCAGTGGAACAAGACGGTGTGACCTTAACCAGAACACAGTGTGCATGCAGAAAGCTTACCGAGGTCTCTGCACTGTGGTTGTTAAAAATGACTCTTGCAAATGGATCAGAGGTGCCAGAGGTGTCTCTTGGAGCAAGGTCTCTGGAAATTACAGAAAACAGGCAATTCAATAAATTGTCTGATTACATATTTGTTAAACAAAAATAACTAGATGTTTTTGTGATTGTGTTCAAAGTTGTCGTTCGGCTGAATAAGCCGCTGTCAAACCGTGATTGACATGTTCATTAGTAGCATGTCAGAGTGACTGATATTGCAGACTGGGACACACACAGATGGGGCATTGAGTAAATGGTGTGTTTGTGGTAGAATGACTCAGGCAAGGAGCGAAGATTCCTGAGGTGTCACTGATAACATTCAAAACAGCTACAAGAAAAGCAAGCAACAGTAATGCATCTATGCATGTTTAATACAAAGTCCATAGAGAGCTTTGGAGAACAATATACAAATAATTTGACAACAATGTATTTTACTATATGTATTTAAACTATACAAAACAGTAGCATATGAATATTGGTCATTCCTGTTCCCTATTATTGCTTCTTACCTGGCTTCAATGACTTGACATCTCAGGCTGATTTTCTCTGAATCTTTGAGCAGGACCATACTGAGACGGATCTCCCCTTGTACTTCTTCATTTGGATCTACCCTGGTCAGGTTCAGCCAGCTGTCTAAACCTGCACACATCAATTGTACTTTATTTAATATCGATAAACAGAACTTCATCCTCTCTGATGAAATTACTGTTTTTGTAATGATAAATGTGTGCTCACTTTTCTTTAATGTTGGGCTGGGCACCATTGTACCTGACACTTAAATACAAATGTAATTTATTCACTATTGTGTCTTCTAGTTTAAGCATACAATGAAGACATCAAAACCCTTTTTTGTTTTCGATTCAAAACATAAGGAAGGCTACAGTGTGACATTGAGACTGTGAAGATTTTCTTGTGAAGGAGGAACTGACTCAGTAGCAACATGTAGCAATGAATCATAAATTTGAAGGCCATGCCAGGTGGTGCTTAAGAGTGGCATCAACAAGATGCTGTTAAACACAAAATGCTTTTTGAATCTTATGGTTTTGAGATAAGGGTGGTCATGGCATAAGACATCTATGGAGTATCTATTATGTGAAGGATTGTATTTTGTGCATAACTAAAAAGATGAATACACATACTCTCTTGGTACGAAGAGTACGACACAGGCTTTCACATCAACTCTAAAAACAGATCTGTCTCCTCGTTGGCTAAGACCTTTGACTCAGCCTTAAGACTCCATCTTGTGGTATGTTTACCCTCAAAGCAACGGCCATGCACTTGAGACATTATTAATGGCCATCCATGCACTTTTTACATATCTTACCTTTGGCTTGAGATCCAATGGCTTCTTTGCTCAGAGTAATCTTGCCAATAACATCATCATGGCTGCAGTAAAAGAAAGATTGATTGACAAATAGAAGTTGTTTGTTCTACTTAGTGGCTAATTGAATTCAAGACAAACTCATTATTGAGAAAAACACAACCTAATCATTCTTTGTGAGCTACCATCTGTTCAATAGTGTTTACCTTTTCAGAGATTTTACTCTTTCCCACAAACTCAGCTCTGAACCTTTAACCCAAACGCATTAATTCATGAACCCTGATTGCTTCAAAAACGATTAATCAGAGGCTGCTCTTCCAGGAGTTGCATATAAATATAAAATGATGTAGGGACAGATGTGTGCGTTACCCGATCGTGTCTTCATCCATGACATGAAAAGACAGAGAGTGAAATCCCATCGGGAGGTGCAGAGTGTACTCTTCACCCCAGAAGGGATTAAGGTTCTTCCATACTGTGGCTGTCCTGGAAAAAAGCAGGAAAAGAGTGATTGATATTAGTGCCCAAATTATCCCGGTTATGTTAATTTGAGCTTCCATCAGTCATTTAGATTAATTACACATAATCTAAGTCCAGTAATTGGATTCAGTATGTGTTTGCATCAGATAGCATTAAAAGAGGCTATCAAAATCCTCAAACCACACGACTCCATTGTATAGAGCAGTGGTTCAGGGGACCCATATTGTGTTGGATATAATAATCATGAAGACCCAACTTTTAAGTTTGGTTCAGGACGATTAGGTAATTTTCTGTAATAATATTTTGTATGTTTTTTTAATTGTCCTTCTGATGATGTGTATAGACATACCACATATTGAAAACTAAAAGCTTTGGGGACCCCCTTATGGGTCCCGACCAAGTGTTTGAGAACCATGCTCTTTCTAGTGGTAAGGTACTTAGGATACTTTTGCTATTGAATAATTATATCGGTGAAACAAGAGTTTCTGCGATATTATGGAATCACCTCCGTCCGCAGATCCTACGTGTGAACGCAATAACTCTAAAAGTTTTTGCCGGATCTTTTTCAAGCTTTCTGGACAGGTACTGTACATATCATGAAGACACAGAACAGGATTGAGTTTGGTACTTCTACGATTAATGACAATTAATTAATTAACTAATTAATGCCCTGAAGCACTTTAATATGTAGTGTATATTTAATGTACATATGCAAATTACTGAGGTTAAATAAGACAAGGAAGTCAGCCATTTTGGATTGAAATTGGGAAGTCAGGTATATCAGCCTCTATCTTGCACATATATTGCCCGATTAGGCTCAAATCTGAAATACCTAATTACCCCCCAGCCCTGAACACATCTGACCAATATGATGCCAGTAACCCCAATAGCACCCCCTATAGACTGAAAGAAAAATGTTGTTTTAGGGAAATTTACTAAATTGGGCAAAGACATCCTTCACAAACATCCAGACAAATCAAAAAAGTCAAATAGACCCTTCCCATGTTTGTCATGGTTTGGGGGCAGGGCCTCTTATTTGCTCGTTAACAATATAAAAACCCTTACAAATCACACAATGATTAAGGTGCCCGTTGGTGCCATAACAGTTGTGGCAGACGTATGGGGGCGTTTCGTCAATATACACATTGCTGTCGGGGGCGACAGCGTGGGCCTAGTTTTTCATAGCTTTAAGCCTTCTACAATAACATCTGGGTGCTGTATATCTGCAGGTGTGCGGGGAGCTAACCATTGTGCAGTTACCTACTTAAATAATTTCATAACATTCACTTCCATTTACAAAACTACTAGAACATCAATAAGAAAAATGCATATGCAAATTCATATAGCCTAATGTATTACATAATGCAAATAGTGATTTTTTTTAGCACTCTTTTTGCTGATCAGAAAAAAAGCTCAAAGCATACTCAACCCGTGGTTCTGTTTTAGAGAGTGGGCTGCTGTACAAACTATGTCCCACTTCACCAGCCACATTATCTGTGAACATCATACTGGAGGAGTCATTTAGCCAGAAACTCCACAAGTACAAGATAATTAGTGAGAGTGTCTGTAGTGAGTCATTGTGCTGTTTCCCTCACCATACCAGATGGATCGGGAGATACTGTATTCACCTTCTGTTCTTGTCAATGAACACAACTTCTCTGTGTTGGTGATACATACTGTATGATGATAAAGATGATGATGGTGGTGGGATTAATTTGGGAATGATTCACATAAATTGATTGTGATTGTTTTTGTTTCTGTTTTTTTTACACTCTCAGACTCAACTACAGTCCTACTCCTTGCTTATAGGAGCTCCCTGAAATAATTGATGCATCTTCTCCATGGTTACCTGCGGGTGTTTTTAAGTCAAACCAGTATCAGGTTTTCAGTGATGGAGAAGCCATGCTGTTGGCACCACTATCGTGATATTACACTACAACACTTCATCTTGGTTAAATACATGTATGTTAGCCTAATACCTGGCAACATAAAACACCATAGAAGGCTGTAGCCTACAAACAACAATCGTCACATAAACGCTAACATGCACACTCACCTGGCCACAACTTCATTGTCAACTTTAACAATGCAGTATGGATCACTCGTTCCAGACCTGCAGTTAAAAGATATTAAATTAGCCTACATGATATGACAAGATGAGAGATATATGTGACATATGATATTATTTCAATTGGTCACACACTCTCATTAAACTAAAGCAATAATGTCACTTAAATTATATGAAATAGAACACGTAAAAAATTCAAATAACCTCTATAATCCAAATAGGCTAGTAACATCACAGGCTTTATACTTACACGTCTTTGGCTGGAAGATTCCTGCCCTCCACAATCCGAAAATAAAGAGAAGTATTTCTGGCCATGTTGGTCGTTTAAGAGATTGAGCAGTTTATCCTATGTTTCCATGCGCGCTCTGATAAATAGTGCTCTTCTCCTCCGCAAGTGAGTTTTCTTCATTTCATGGCACCTTCAGTGCGTGACAGCGCACAGCCCACCAGTAGCGCGCCAAAGAGACGCACATACAGTCACTCAGTCCAGAAGGTTACACAGCGAGGCAACTGTGTGGGCAACTAGACTTGATTTGGCGATGTCAGGGTGACCCCAGCAGCTTCTCCTTAACCCAAAACGTTGACCACTACAACGCTGAAAATAAAATTGTGTTAAGTTTACCGATCAAAGGGGTCAGTCGCGGGTGAAGTCGTGTATCTTCACCAATCACGAAATGAGCGTGCAATTTGTCAACGCCTTCTACGGTAGGACGTATGTTTTGAAATAGTCGACTCATTAGTGTGTGTGGTCATACCTGACCAGCTCGTGGCCTCTTCAGCTGTGTCACATTGTGCCATCTGGCGAACAATACGCGCAACTGCAGGTTGGAGTTGATCGTTTTTAGACAGGCGTTTATAAGTCTGCTAAGTGGGTCCTCGCTGCAGTAACCAGAGCTAACTTTGAGGCAATTTGTCCTGTAAGAAGATTGCATACATCTGCACACTTTAGAGGCGTGCAGGTGTTGTTAAACTCCAATACACGAGCTTTAACCAACTATTTGTTTAATTTACGTTTTACGTGCTGGCTTCATAGCTGGTAGAACCAGTAAGCTACTGGTAGCTACCTAGCTATTTATAGCTAGGACGCCTACTAGCTAATAAACATTAAGCGAATACAGAGTTTGTTTCTTTTATTCAGTAACGCAGATGGACACTTATCCTGGAGTCTTCAACAGTGACTCTACCAAACAACAAGAGAGACACTATTACCTGCTGTCAGAGCTGCAGACACTGGTGAAAGACTTGCCCAGGTATCTTATATTATAGTAAACATCATGTCTCTGTGACTGTGACCGTGTTAAATTACTTTATTTTTTTGGAGCAGCTCTTTCCAACAGCGCCTGTCCTACAACACCCTCAGTGATCTGGCCCAGGCCCTCATAGATGGGACAGTATATGATATAGTGCATGGGCTTTTAGAAATTCAACATCTGACAGAGAAGAACCTTTACAACCAAAGACAGAAGCTGCACTGTGAACACCAAGGTCTGTTCAATGACAAAAACACACCTTTTCACACATAACCCTTATAAAATTATAAAAGTGTGCTCTGTATGATAGAGTAAACTCACTTATATTGCAACTGTATTAACAACATTGTGATGTTTGCAACAATGTGCAGGACTGAAACAAGATCTTGTAAAGAAACATAAGGATGCCTTGCAGACTTGCAAGCCCCACAACCTGGCACTTCTGAGATCTAACCAGCAAGCAGAGCAAGAGGTTAGCATGTTTCTGTTTTAAAATACTGGGCTTGTGACTTAATGGTAAAAATGTTATTTATTTATTTATCAAGTCTTTGGAAATCCGTGTCAGAGAAGAGCAAAAAATGATGGATAAAAAGATAGTGGCTGAAATGGACCAAAAAGTTATAGATCAACAAAACACTCTTGAGAAGGCTGGGGTGCCTGGATTTTATGTCACCACTAATCCTCAGGTAAACATCCAAATCAGTCCCTGTAACATAGTGAAGTATTCAGTTAAATGTTCTACAGTGAATCTACAGATTACTACAAACGTTTTATATTTTCTTGACAAAATAATTGACCATGTATCTTATTGCAGGAGCTGACAATGCAGATGAATCTTCTTGAACTAATCTTGAAGCTTCAACAAAAGGAGTCACAATCAGGGGTGATTTGAATCCAACACATAAATGGCTCTATGTGTCCAGAGAGGATAAACACGCCTGCCCAAGGCTTTGGAGAGAGACATTTGGAAATATACCTGAACCTGACTGTGTAACATGTGGAGGGTTCAGTGGCTAATGATGAAATTTAAAATGAGCATAAAGGGTTCTCCTGAAGACTTACTGGAATTAACACATGTGAATGTATAATTTATACATTACGTTGTGACCAGATTGACTGTTGTTAAATCAAGCGGAGAGGGGGATTCTGATCTCCAGGAAATGTCTCTGCATGTTTCTGTTATAACCGTTTTTGTTAAAATGTAATAACGCATTACACTACTACTGCAGCAGGAGGGGTGGAGGATGTGTACACAGGGAAGGCTTCTGAAGACATCCTGAGTTCAAATAAATAAGTGCATTATGTGTTTGCATTTCTAGCTGTTAACTTCATTATATGAATGTATTTAATTAATTCAAAATTGTTCAGTAATTATATCGGCGAAAACAGCGTGTTGCTATTATGGAATCACGTTGGTGCGCGTCCGCAGATCCTAGCTGTAAACGCGATAACTCAAAAACGAATTGCCCGATCATTTTCAACATTTGCACACAGGTACATACCATAAAGACGCCGAACTGTATCGATTTAGGTACTTCTTTGATGACTATTAATTAAGTAATTAATTAATAACGGGCCAAAACTGTGAACGCAATAACTCAAAAAGTCTTTGCTGGAACTTTTTCAACTGTTGCACACAGGTACATATCATGAAGATGCAGAACTG
>JAVQKC010089377.1:0-11445 GCA_036025475.1 Philypnodon macrostomus
ATAATCCAACTAAAAGACAGCATGCAATGTGTAACAAGAGATCCTTCCACTTTTCTCTGTGGTTATTATATAGAGGGACACTAAGTAAAAAAAAAAACTGCCAGAAGATATGTGTCCAGAAAACAGATACAACCGAAGAGGACTTTTGGTGAAGCCTCAGCTTCACTTCAGAGAATGGCCATCCTTGGTATTCATTTTTGACAATGTGGCCACCCCTGCCTTAGACCCTCCATCACGGTCAGGAAAAACTCCAACCTATCTATGTATGAAGGTGAAGCCATGTGTTTAAGCTCTTGAGAAGATTACTGCCTCAACATACACGATTAATCAACTGAAATACAGTACAAATTTGTGTTCGTTTTTGTTTTTGCAAAAGTTGAATAAGAGTTATACAACAACAGCTTTACTCAGCTGAAGTCAAAGTTTGAGTTTATTGCCCTGAAGTGAGCCCTAATGTAAACAGAGTCTATATAAATATATATTGAGACACAGTTCAGAGATTTATTGTTCTCTTTTGTTGAGTCATGCACACAAATATGTAGATCTATGAATACACAGCAGCCCACACCTTTTCCTTCACCGACTCATCTCCTCAGTTCCTTCCACTCTCTGTTCACCTTTATGTGCCCTTTCTTCAGCCTCCAGACATCCACACCCAACAACAGGGTCACTTTAATCCACTTACTCGATCCATTCTGCGTGTAGTTGCCCAGGATACTGGACAGACTGTGACCTTTGGCACTGCAATAAAATACTCTGCTTTACGAATGCATGCCGTACAGTACTACTAACCTCGTCAGACAAGCAGTATCAGACATGCTGACTCCACTACATATTATACAGTCTAAAGCACAAATTGGTGGTCTGATTTAAGCACTAACAAAAGCAAGAATTTACCAAAGAATCTAAAGACAGCATTGTTCACAAATCCAGAAATACTACAATCTCATTGCATGTTATTCTGTTGTACTGTAGACAAGTACTAACCTCATAACTTTGGGCATGTCTGCTACAGCTTGTCATTAGCACGGTAGCTGTAATAAAAGGCATCGCTGACAATGAGAACTGAAATGCCTTTGTGTGCAAATTGTGCACAGTTTAAAGGGCTGGCTTTATTCCCATCTTTGTCTCCAGAAATCTGCACTTAAAAAAAGCTGTGCATGTGTCAAACTTAAATGTGAACGCTGCTGATAACTCCAGTGCATGTCCTCACCTCTGTGTGTGTTTGTGGGTATGTTTATTCATGTGTGCCTGTCCACTAGGGAGCACTGGGGGGCTGTCAGGATGCAGACACCCCCCTCTCCCCCTGCGCTGTCTGATCTCCCTGGAACAGTAAATTAGAGCCAGCAGCGAGCTCTCACATCAGCAGTGCAACATGGCCAAAAAAACAGATCAGCACCTCTGTTTTTGTTACTTGGTGCCAGCTGGATGACAGTACGTTGACCTTGCCACGCTCGCACCAAGTCAGTGAAATGAAGCCACAGCATTTGCCTGGACAAATACACACTGCCTGTTACAAATTGACCTTGGTGGTAGTTTCTTCTAGTGTTATAAAACATGCCCCCCTGTTAGTTGGCTGCTGGGGCTCAAGCTGATCAAGGTGAAAGGTGTCCAAAGAGGGTAACACTACTGTCGATCATTGAGTGTAATGGATCACCGGTGAATCTGCAGTTCAGCACACCTCTCTTTGTTATAATGATCAAGACCAATCTAAACAGTGAACACACCAGGCCCTGTAGGAAGAACCAACAAACAAATTTGAAGCTGCCCAAGATCCCTCTCCAAACTAGAGAGTTTTGTGACTATATTGAGGATGGTGTAGTAACTATTTGAATTCATTTTGTTGTGTTCTTGTGAGTGTTCTTTGCCTCACGATTTGACACGATACACGATACATGGCTCACTATACCGATAATATCTCAGTATGGCGATACTGCAGTACTCAATATATTGCACATAACCTACAATATATCAAGTTTTTTAAAGGAATTAATACAGTAGTTAAACTCTATTCCAATGAATGAATATAGTTTTTAATGAAATACAGTTTAATACAATTTAATAATTAGAATCTCAATCTCAAAATAAGAAACAAAATGTAAGTACTGCCGGATTTTCTATTTGTGAAATATACAAAATATTATAAATTCTCATATACCGATACCGCAGCCTGCAATACCGTATAAAAAGAATCTCGATGTATATTGATATTTTGTCCCACCCCTACGTGTAACAAGGCGTCTTTTTTTTTTTTTAACCATCCAGCCAAACCAAACATTTACTCCTGAGAAAGTCAATACCTCTCTGGATTACTTGAAAACATGGTGAAGCAATCAATGTACAACTCTGAGTATGTATTTGATGAGAAAACATAGTAATATACTGGAAATCTCAGAAAAGTAAAGTTGGCAACATAAATCCCCTTTAATATGTACAAATACATACAATTCCACTAATTCTTCTTGTGTCTCCCAATGTAAATACAGTAGAATGCTAATAGTGAACACTTCATGAAGTATTATCAGATTGAGTGCTGAGTGGATGTCAGGGTTAGTGAATGGGCCAATATGTAATCTCACTGTGGTGACACAAGCACTTTGAGAAACACACGATTCAATCTTTCATTTTTGGCCTGTCATTTTTTAAAGAAAAGCCTGACTCAACTGTCATGCCGTCAGGATCCACACTTCAACTTTCCATGGGGCAAATCCGCTGACTGACAAGTATGAGAAGGGCCTTATCTGTCACCTTACAGGCTTTTCATTATAAAATGTGGGGCTACTGCACTATCACAGGAAAGACTGGAAGCTTGTTTGTTAAAATGGGGACAAGCTATGGGTTACAGAATGAACATAGTCACTCACTTTTTTATTAGCATTTTATTATTACAATTTGTGATAATGTAATGGTAACCGGTATCGTGGCATGGCAATAAAAATGCATGCAGCGTAGTGAAATAATCAAATTACTGGCAATATTTATCTTAAGTGAGATTAATAGACGTTGGATTTAACTTTCAAAAACTATACTATAACAGAACTAAACCCAGTCCAAACAAGGTCTACTGGACTAAGAACTTCACCTGGTCTAGACAAAGACTAAATCAGAACTATGTTAAGATGAAATTGCTTCATCAAATAATTGCTTCATCAAATAATCTTCTTCCACTTATCTGGGGCCGGGTTGCGGAGGCAGCAGTCTAAGCAGAGATGCCCAGACTTCCAACTCCCCAGACACTTCCTCCAGCTCTTCTCAAAGGCGTTCCCAGGCCAGTCGAGAGATATAATCCCTCCAGCACGTCCTAGGAAAAATAAAACAGACAAAATAATGAATGATATCAACAAAAAAGTAATGGTGTGTTTCTGTTTGCCAACATACTAGGGGTGCCATAAAGTTCCACAAGTGACTGCATCCATCTTCACACTGCTCTGACAAGCCACATAATGGAATGGAGGTGAGTGAGGCTTGGAGCTGATGGTGTGGATCTATGTACTGTGACCACTTTAACATGGTCCCGGTGCAGCGCTCATGTGGTCAGAGCAGTGGCCCGTTCAGAAATGGGCCGTCGTGATGGAGAGACCAGCCAGAGCTAATGACCTGGGGCAAGAAGAGAGTGTTTTTGTTAAACTAGTAGAGGTCTGATAGGTTCATGGCTTTTTCATATCTTAAAGGGGTCATAGTATGCATGTTTTTAGGCTTTTGGAGATCATTTTGTTGACCTCTCGTTAGCATTTTAAAAATCTTGCTTCTATGCTCAAGATGCTTACCCTTTTCTCTCCATCTGTCCATGCCCACTTCACTACTAAAGCCAGTGCACATGAAAGAAAGTAGGAGCAAGGTTGTGTTTCTTATGTATGTAGAGCTTGCACCTTGGCATATAAGGGGCGGCAGTGGCGCAGTGGGTAGGCGCTTGTCCTTCAACCAGAGGGTCGGTGGCAAGACACTTAACCCACATTGCCTATGAATGAATGTGGTTGTGTGATTGGTGTTTGGTGGTGGGCCCGTAGGCGCAAACTGGCAGCCACGCTTCTGTCAGTGTGCCCCAGGGCTACACAAGTAGCTTACCACCACCGGGTGGGACTATGGAGTGAATGAATAATGTAATGTAAAGCGTCTTTGAGCGTTGAGAAAAGCGCTATATAAAACTACTGCATTATTATTATTATTATTATATAGATAACTCACACATGCATGAGAGAAACACAATCCAACTGTATGTTTTCGATAACAAAGATAACAACAAAAGATAAGCAAGAGTAAGCACAATATAGGGTACCTTTGAAACACAAAGTAACGCTTTTGCCTTTTGCCCCAGACACTTAACTCACTGATGAGGAGCCATCCTAATTTAGACATGCCATATTTACTGCCCCTTAATGACTCTGGAGGAACTATCATATTCACAACTAAAAGGAATTGAGAAACTGATGAACAACAGTTTCCACTTCTCTCCATAAAAATGAGTGGGTAGGATTTTAGCACACAGTTAGCTGACATTATTTGAAGGTGCAGGGTCAGGAGGGTTGTTCTTTTTGATATTTGGAGATTTTACATGGTGCATAATGACTCATTTTGAAACATATTGAAATGAATCTTACCTTTAAGTTTGACAACCCCCAAACTCTCAGAAGCAGTGCAAATAAATTGAGATAATTAAAGGTCAACATTTTGTCAAGTAAAACAGTTAATTTATTTTTTGACAGTTATAATTATTTATAATTTAGAAAAGTCAGGGCCATAATTATATAGTATAGACTAGAGAAGAAGTGCTTGTTAGTGTTGTATTTTGACTCATTAAAAAAGACACTTTACCCACATTGCCTGTATGTGTTGGTGGTGGTTGAAGAGGTCATAGGCATACTATTGTATCACTCTGTCTACCACCACCTGTGTGTGACTGTGGGGTGAATAAATAGTGTGCCTCAAGTGTTTTGAGAGATGGAAAAAGTTATATCTTTGTGTATTATAAGTGCAATTTTATTACTTTATTACTGGCCAAACTCACCAGTTGTTGTCCCTCCTTTATCCCTTGCATATTGTTTTCCATAGTACATTTACTATTTCTGAAATAATAATAATAATGCGTTAGTTTTATACAGCGCTTTTCTCAAGACTCAAAGATGCTTTACAATATATTATTCATTCACTCCACAGTCACACCCGGTGGATGTAAGCTACTTGTGTAGCCACAGCTGCCCTGGGGCACACTGACAGAGGGGGTGGCTGCCAGTCTGCACCTAGAGCCCCTCCAACCACCACCACATTCATTCATTCATTCATTCATTGGCAATGCGGGTTAAGTGTCTTGCCCAACGACAGCGTGTGCTTGGACGGGGACTCGAACCACCGACCCGCTGGTTGAAGGGCGAGCACCTACCCACTGCACCACTGCCACCCGGTTGATGATTAGCATCAGCATGTGCCTCAAACTTAGGCACCTCTTTTATCAACCTGACCACTAAAATTAAACCTTTATAGAAAGTCCTACTTTATCCTAATGAATCTATTCCTCTTGTATCGAGGTGCATCTATGTGCTGTGTAACCTTTAGAATGATTTATATCTTGTTTGCACTTACCAACCAGTAAATAAATAGAATTTGGGCTAGCACCTTGGCATAATTTGTTACAAGCCCTTTAAAAATTCTGCCAAATCAGACAATGACAAATTCAATAAACACAATAAAGTGTCATTTAAGTCAATGCCTTGTTAAGTTTTATTGTCACTTTGTTGTATGGAACCTTAGAAATAAACACAACAAATATATATTGATTGGTTGAATGAAGTAATAAAAACTGTCTTATAAATACACTGGAAAAAAACAAAAAACAAATAAAAAAAAAATCCTGGGATGACAGAGCAGTGAGTAGGAGGAGGTTGTTGATTTGATCCTCAGGCTGGAAGACTGTAGGCTCTCTGAGGGGAGTCTGTGTGTCCTCTTTGTGTTACCTTGGGTTCTCCCTGGATGCTCCAGCTGTCTCCCACTGTCAAAAAACATGCAGGGAAATCTAAATTCCCTGATGATTAAATGTGAGAGCGAGTGGTTGTCTTATGCATATATGTCAGCCCTGCAACTAATTGGCCACAGTCAAGGATATATCATGCCAAAGGCCCATAGAGTCACTGGGAATGGGGTCTAATGGGGTTAAACAATAATAAATGAATGAATTATTGACTTTTGTGTTTCAGTGAAAAGTAGACTCCTTTGCTAGCTCTGCCCCTCTGTTTATTTTGGGTCACTGTGCACAGCCATTGACCAGTTGTGTGATTAATTTGTCTCCAGCTCGGTTGCTGCTTTTGTATCGAACAGGACTCAATCACACAGGCGATGAATGCCAGCTGGCTGTTGGGGTAGTAAAACAGGAAAAAACAAACAAATGAATAGCACAGGGCAAATGAGAGGATGCCAGTAGAGGGGAAGTAAAAGCCAGCTCTTACTTTGATTAAACATTAGGCTATCGAAGGCGAGGAAGCCATTACGGATAGATTGTATCGGCTTTTTGTGGTGTTCTGTTCAAGAAGAGACACGTCGGGAGAGGTCTCTTAGGTCTATTAGGCTTATGTTTGGGCTGTATGAGTGAATGGGAAGCATCTTTTCTATTGAGGTCAACATGATTTATCAAAAAGGTGGTCTTGACATTATACATTTTCTTCTTCTACATAATAACATTGACTAATCATAACATTTCCAAACATTTGTCACATCAAAGCTGTGGTGGTCTTTCTGATTATTCTACCAATATATGATATTCTATGCATCTAGACAAATGGCCAAATACTAAGCTATGATATATATATATAGCTTAGTATTTGGCCTCTCTCCTTGTTATTTCCTTGGTGGTTGTGGCTATTAAAATGTAAATGCAAATAGTGTAAACACAAAAGCTTTACACTAGGGTGAAAGTATACAGTTAAGAAAATAAGCTATGGCAACATAATTTATCATTTATTTCATGTTAAAAAACATTGAAAATATGTTTTGGTTCCTCCCTGACCCTGGGCCCTCAAATGAAAAAACAAACATCAAGCACATCTTACAATTATCTTGGCCAAGGTTACTCAGATACATGTTGGCCAGAAAGTCCCGTTCTGAAACTGAAACACACAAACCTAAAGAGAACATGTGTACCTCCTCCCACTCAAAGCTACCATGGAAATGCAATGTTTTCCACCTGTCACCTGTCAGCAGTAATGTTGTTCTGCATTCATTACCTGTCACTATACTTTCAATGTCACGCTGCTTGTACTTAAGATGTTGTTCCATTCGCAAGTCTGTGCCATGTCTCTTCCGTTAAGAGCACACAGCCCAAGGTGCCTGCCATATGGTACTTTTCAAAAGATTACAGCCACTTACAAGCAATTTAAGAATATATTTAGTTTTGTTTTTATTTGGTAAAGCATGTGCCTTACAATGGGGCTCTGGTGTCTTCGGCTAATACAATCTTTCAGCTTCAAGTATTTTTGCATTCAGTGATGGATCTGCAGACCTTAATTGTAATGTCAATTGAGTTCACTAGCTTTTTCGTTTTCATAAAGCCAGTGTGATTATTGTTCTCTGTAATCTGGCATCAAGCTTTGCATTTTTGCCCTCAGAACTGGCACTCACTGGAAATTAGATTTTTAGTTTTGTGTCCATTCTGTTTCCCTTTCCATTTTGTCTGCCACCAACAATCATGTTAACTTCAACTATCTTTTTCAACTCCCATTTATTGCATTTTATCTTTGAATTTCAGCGGCTTGGCCTTGGTATAATGACAAAATAAAGTGAATTGCTGCCAAAAAGGACGAGTGATGTTGTTTGCCACCAACACATGCAATAATCTTCACCACACTTCCACAGCCATAGCAGGAGGGAAAAAAATCAAGAATGGAATGACACTAGTCTCGCTAAGCGCTCTGTAATCTTCCCCCGACACCATGTTTGACACGTGTGCAGCCGCAGAGAGATTGTTGAGATTTGTGCATTGATCCACACACTGGCCCTCTCCACAGGCACTCTCATTTGAATTAAAGCAGGGGAATATTTTTGTGGAGCAGCAGTACTAGTGGACCATCAAAAGAGTCAATATGCCTCAGTGAGAAACTAGGCCAGGGTCTAGATCCATGGGTAGCAATTTGGGGAGAATGGATGGACCAATGTGAACAGCAGGGATAGTTCTAGTTTACAAAGGATTTAGCCCCGGTTGTGTCCTGGTTTAGACCTATTACCTGGTGTACCCTTGGTTTATTTCTGGTTTTCAACCCAGATAACATCGTGTATACCTAGCTGATACTTGTTTTAGCTTTATATCACCATTTGGTTCAGTCCAAGTTTAGACCTGGTTTATACCTAGTTACTCCAATCTCTGGTTTAGTCTTGGTCTGTATCCAATATGACTTACCTAAGCAAAAAGTCCATGTTCAAAAAGGATGATTGGAATGTCGGGGAACAGTACGCAATCAAGAACTAACAAGAAAAAAAGACGTAATTTTTTGGCTTTGAATGATATAGTAATAGCCCCATTCAGCGAGACGCACAAGATGAATGGAGAAGTAAAGGACATGAGACACAGCGCCATATCATTAAGTTGAGTTATTTAAGGCACTCTCTTCACTCCTACATAAGTCATTTGGAACTCTGAAGGAACATTCACTCACTTTGATTCTTGAGTAATAGTACAGTATGTAGGTTGGAAATACACGAGATGGTGCATTGTTGTAGGACACACTTTGAAATGATCCTCAGGCGGTCATGGAAATCAATATACTATAAATCTTACAAGATGGTGGAACTTGACACCTCTCAGTCCACTAAAATGCTATTGTACACTGCTAAGACCTTCTAACCTTTTTAACATAGATTTTCTTTGGGTCTGAAATCATGGCTTGTTACAGGTCAACCTAGAAAATCGAAAAACTCATATGAAACTACCAAAGAGTGAAATTAATAAAGAAAAAGGTAGTTTCAGGTCCAAATCAAGTCAAGACATCACCCATTAATAAAAGCCACATTTTATTATATGCAGGTAATTGGACATTTCAAGCGATGTTTAAATGTGCTGGTATCGGAATAACATTTTACCCCTGACATTTATCCCGGCTTTGGACTGCCACAAGGAGCCATAGTAGTCAACTCAAAATTGTAACTGTAAAAGTAACTGTAACATTTTGGCAATGCAAACAGCCCATGTAATGCGTTAATATTCACCTAAAGTGTCTTGTCATTTAGATTGTCACACTCCGATGTAATGATCTTACCAGTGTCATTCATCACTGTCTATTAAAGGTATATAAGGTATATAGCTATACTGTAATCTACGGTATCAGCCTAATGCCTGTGCACCCGTTTCATTGCATTGATGAAACTAAACTCCATGTGTTCAAACAAGTCAGATGTGACTTCATTAATTATAACACAACCCTGTCTGGTACATATGGTGCCTTTACTGCCGACTCAGAAAACCAAGCATGACGCCAGGTAGCATTAGGAAGCACTTTTTCTTTCCCCTCATAAATTTTCCGGGCAACTAGACAAGCCTCTTATCACTAAAAGGTCATAAACTGGCTCGAGGGGCCCGTTAAGCATGTCCTCTCTGGCTTTGTCTTGTGCTCTGATCTCACTGTTGTGCCAGCACATTAAGAGAGCCAACAGATCAAATCGTACATGCCTTGATGTCGGGCCATCAGTGACACTCACTAAATAAATACATGGAAAACATACAAATAGTGCAATAAATATTCACAAGGAATATTTGTAACCGGCACAGTGAGAAAGTGGTTTTAAATGTAATTTCCAAGTTGAATTTAAATAAATAAATAAAATTACATGTTGACATTTGGTCAACTTTGAGATTATTCTTATTTCACATATAGCACTCTGAAATAATATTCCGTTCTCTGGGTCCAAGCAAAAAATAGAGAATAGACATTATATTAAGACAATGTACATTTTGTTAAACCAATTCATAAAAACGATGTTGGCCAACTTCGAAATGACGACTATACCAACTTTTTTCATGTTGCACCAATAACAAATATTTATTGTGAACGTTAAAACACACAATATGTACATTTACTGATGAGAGCCACAATGTAACAGAAGCAGTCTTGGGTTTGAATCCTGCTAATAGGGAAGGGATGTTTAACAATGCACAAGGCAAAGTCAAAATGATGACAAATCAATGTGTAGGACAATCTAGACACCTCACTAGCTCGTTTAAATGAGATACAGCCCTGCGTCCGGTGTCTTACTCGACCCTTTTTTAACATTCCTCTAGTAAAACTGCAAATCCAGTCCTTTTGCAACTCTTTTTTCGAACCAATGGGAACAATGTGATTAATTACATCTTGGTACATTGTCTTCCATCTGGCAGGGTTACATATTTCTGCCGGGATGAATGACGATGCTTAAACTACTAGCATTTTGTCCACACTTGAGGGGGTTTGCCACTAAAAGCCATCATAATTTTATTGCCAATGAGCCATTTTGTCTAATAATGGAAATGGGGATCTCTTCTATATGTACTGTACAGTGCATTAGACTCCTGAGTATATATATATATATATATATAGAGGAACTTTAACAGAAAGTACCGGTCATACAGTTCGACTAAGCTATAGATATGTATGTAACTAAAATACTCTAGTCTAGGGGTAAATGCTTCATCCCAATCGCTCACAAAACAATCTATTGAAACTATAGACTTGTTTCTTTAGTGACGCCTTGTGGTTGAAGTTAGCATCTTTGGTCCTATCTCGTGATGTTAAAAAATACCCCAAACAGATGCACCTTGTTGGCGTAAATTTGCAATGGATATCTAAGATTATATGGGTATAGTTTAGCTCGTAATTATGTCAGTGAAACAACGATATTAGGGAATCATGTCGGCCTGCGTCCGCGTCCTTAGATCTTAGCTGTGAACGCAATAACTCAAAAACAAATTGCCGGATCAGTTTCAACTGTTGCACACAGGTACATATCATGAAGATGCAGAACTGGATTAAGTTTGGTACATCTTCAAGTAATGACAATTAAATAATTCACAAATTAATGTTTTGATGCACTTTTATTGAGCCAGTAATCCTGCTGAACATAAATGAAATCCCCTGAATTTTGGCACATTGATCCGGGCAATTGTTTACTTAATGTACATAGGCACATTACAGAGGTCAAATAAAGAATGCCTCTATAGCACCCCCCATGTTTATGACCCCTATGGGACCCTGGACACACTTACCTTGGCAGAGAGCAATGAAAGTTGGTACAGTGATTCTCCACAGTGTACCCAACATAAAATATTATTATGACCTCGCCCTACAACAAACAGGAAGTCAGCCATTTTGATTTGAAATTGGGAGGTCAGGTATATTTGACAGCCTCTAACTTGCACATACTTTGCCCGATTAGGCTCAAACCTGAAACACCTAATTACCCCCCAGCCCTGAACACATCTGACCAATATGATGC
>JAVQKC010089400.1:0-33300 GCA_036025475.1 Philypnodon macrostomus
CAAGTTTACATGAAAATTTCAAAAATTGCACAGTAACAAGAAGACAGCACCAGTAGAGACCCATTTAGACAGTTTATCAGCAAAAAAAAAGTGTTTTGGGGTTTAGTTACTCTTTAACAAGCAATTAAGAGGCCCCGCCCCCAAACCATGACAAACATGGGAAGGGTCTAGTTGACTTTTTTGTCTGGATGTTTGTGAAGAATGTTTTTGGCATATATTGTAAGTTTCCCTAAAACTACATTCTTCTTTCAGTCTATAGGGGGTGCTATTGACTTAACTTGCATCATATTGGTCAGATGTGTTCAGGGATAATTAGATATTTCAGGTTTAAGCCCAACTGAACCAGTCACATTTCATGAAGATGCTGAACTGGATTGAGTTTGGTACTTCTATGATTAATGACAATTAAATAATAAATAACTAATTAATGCCATGAAGCACTTTAATTGAGCCATTAATCCTGCTGAACATAAACAAAATCTCATGAATTTTGGCACAGTGAGCCAGGCTAGGCTAGCATATTTAATATACATATGCAAATTACAAAAGAATACATATAAAGAATGCCTCAATATCGCCCTTATGTTTATGACACCTATGGGATACTTTGGCAGAGAGCAATGAAACGTACAGTACAGTAATTCTCCGCATTGTACATAACGTAAAATATTATTATGGCACCACCCTACAACAAACAGGAAGTCGGCCATTTTGGATTGAAATTGGGAGGTCAGGTATATTTGACAGCCTCTAACTTTCACATACTTTGCCCGATTAGGCGCAAACCTGAAACACCTAACTATCCCCCCCTGGCCCTGAACACATCTGACCAATATGATACCAGTTACATCTATAGCATCCCCTATAGACTGCTGAAAGAATGTAAAAACATTACACAATTGTATACAATACATATTTTCTTATTTTTTTATCATGTTACTTGTATTTCTGCACTCTTTGTTCCAATTATAAAAAAAAAAACATTCATTAGGAGATTCAAGTTAATTATAATATATTTTAACTTACTGATTTTTATATGTTTTAGTCCTGGCCGAAGATGTTTCAAGAGGAGATGGCTCACTACAGGCCAGCCTGCATGCCATGCTTTTGGATGGCAGCCTGCAGGAGGTGGCCAGCATCCTCTCAAAGGCCTTGTATGGAGAGGCACTGGTATGTTTTATAAAACAAGATGCCCACACATTAGATGAGATAACAACTCCGTTAAAAAGTTACACCGTATATAGATGTGAATTATGACTCTCTTTTTTTGCAACAGAATGGTATAGTTTCAAAAGACCTAACCAGGTTAAAAACACTCTGCTCAGAAATAAAGGTAAGTGCCTATGCATTTTACCACATACATATTAAAGAGATGTCAGAACTAATCATAACTTGCTATCTTTCCTTCACTATTTAGTAGGGATGCTTGATTTATCGGCTGAGAAGGAGCAATCATAACATCCAATAAATACATTTTCACTGATAATAATAGGCCCAAATTGCTTGATTCAGGCGCATTCACACTGTGCTTTTCCCCCTGAAGCGCTTGCTCTGCCACGCCACACTGCAGCAGGCTGCTGAGGGCTGTCGGCTTTTAAAATAAAAAATAAAAAACACAGACCAATGGACCTCAACAAGTCATTAGAAAATGCTTTCAACTGTATGCTGATAAAAAATAATAGGAAGAATAAGGATAATAGTTAACTGTGTGACTGATGGCAGATAATTGCTGGACTGGTTTAGTCCTGCAAGTTCTGGTTTAGGTGTAAGTTATTGTGCTTCTGAAAAGACTTGAGTGTTGAGTCTAACAAAATTCTTCTACTGAATAATTTCTGTCAAGTTCTATTAATAGTATTATGGTTAATACAGTTTGATGTGAGTTATGAACTGTAGAATCCACGTGTAGCCTAGTAATTAAAAAAATGGGTACAAAAAATGTAAACAATTTATAACCGATGATTTATTATTGTTTATGTTTATTGGTCAGTATTAGTCCAAAATGGAATTATTGTGCATCACTACTGTTTAGTAAATGAAGGGGTCTCAACGCTTTGATCACAAAGCTTTTATTGATTTTATCCAATTATCCCTCCCAATAATTATTGTCTTTATTTAATTAAATTTTTACTTTGTCTTTACTTTATGTTTTGTCTTTGCCAGGCTGTAAATAAACAGATGGCGCCAGAATACACAGATGACCATGAAGAAGGTATGTGAATAACTGACAAACTACTTTCAGTGTTTATGACATGTTAATGATGTATAATATAGGTTATATGTTGTATGCTTACAATAACCTTCATTGATGTCTTTGCTGTGTGTGCGCTAACAGAGGTCCAAGATGGCTGGCAGTTCCGTCCTCCTCCGAGGGGAGTCACCAGCAGTGAGGAGTACACCCTCTGCAAAAGGTATTTGACCCATAGTTTGTCAACATAAACAAATGAAAAACATCACTATTAATTATTAGAAGAAGACATATGATCAAGTTAGTGCCAATGGTCAAAACTAGTTTTATATATACACTGTGTTTTTCCATAAAGGTACTTGGAGCAGGGTTTATGCCGGTACGGGGCCCAGTGCACATCAGCCCACTCACAAGAGGAGCTGATGGAGTGGCAGAAGCGCTATGCCTCACGCCTCATCCGTCTCAAACAGCAACAAGAGAGCAAACACTTCACTGAGAACTACATGGAGACGCTGATAGAAAAGTGGATGAACTCACTCTCACCAGAGAAAGTGGTAAGACTGTGACACATGAACTAGGCTAGTGATGTGCATGTTGAGTTATAATTGGTATATGTTAATAATACATTTAGTTCCTAGCAGTCTTGTTTACCTCCATGGTGGCTATTTTACAGCATAATAGATTTGCTTAGTCAAGTGCAATAATAATCATTTAAAAAAATATAGTATTTTCGTCTTAAATGTTAAATTTTTTTTCACAGCTAAGTGACTGTTTAGAAGGAGTGAATGTAGAAACCAGCTCCAGCCTCTCTGTTACTGTCTCTACCAAAAGATCATCCCACACCTGGACCTTCTCTTTTTTGTGCAAGGTACTAATAATGCTCATTTACAGTACTGTATGTTGTATGAGATTGCTATTGTTTTGTTAATGATTGTATCTTTTTGAATAGCCTGCAAGAAAACTGTACCGCATCGCCTTGCTGTATGACGCACACCGACCACACTTCTCCATCACTGGAGTCTCAGCAGGAGACCGGCTTCAGGCTGCTCCCAAAGGGTGCCAAGAGTGGACTCCTGGAGAAGAAGTATCAGGTATGGTTAGACAAATTAATTAGCATTTCCCCACTGTAATCAAAACTGTGTTGTAACATAGACACTTCTTATTGCAGATAATGGCCTTGACCACTGTGTCTACAAGGTAGCAGTTGGTTTTACCACAGAGATCTTTGGTACCTTCCGACAGACAGTAGTTTTTGACTTTGGTTCAGAACCTGTGCTTATGCAGCGAGTAATGGTGGATGCAGCCTCCATTGAAGGTAAATAAAAAAAATAGTTATAATAATAATAATAATAATAATAATGTATAGTACTTGTATAACACTTTTCAGGACACCCAAAGACACTTTACAATTGCATTATTCATTCACTCCATACACTGGTGGTAGCCACAAACACAAGCATTTTTTTGTATTATTAAAGCAGTTTGCAATAATATGGTGTTATTATTTATACCAAATAAATGTTATTGTTTAGTTGTTTAGCTACAAAAATATTTTATTTTATTTTAACAATCCTTTTTAAATTCATTAATCAGATCTAGAACATCTAATGGCTGCAAGGCAGCAGTTACTGATGACAGCAAAGCGCTGGGATGCTTCCTGTAAGACCATTTTTGAATTCACCCCCAATGAGACGATGGCCGACATGGAGCGGAGCCTCCTGTCCCGGTATCAGATCCCTCTGTCAGCAGACCAGCTCTTCACTCAGTCAGTCCTCGACAAGTCTCTAACCAAAGACAACTACCAGGCCCGGCTGCATGACCTCCTCTATATAGAAGAGATTGCACAGTACAAGGAAGTTAGCAAGTGAGTACACACACGCTTAGGTTTATCATACATATTATTACAGGTAAATGTAGGGCTACTCAAAGATCTAATAAGTAATTTTTTTATTTAATGGCATTAGCACACCACAAGGTGTCAGGCTTGCCCTTCACTTTGAATTTGTCTCAGACACATGAGATTTGTCTGTCCTACTAAATCGCTAATTTGTATGTAGTTAGTCATTAATTTTTTTATTTAACGCATGGAATTATGACTAAATAAAGACTTTTACTGATTTTGTAATAACCGTTTGTCCATGTAGGTTTAACATCAAAGTGAACCTCCAGCTTGTCACAAGTTTTATGCTGACTGGCATTTCAGTTGGAGCCAAATATGCCCAGAATGGACAACTTTTTGCCCGATTCAAACTTACAGAAACGTTGTCTGAGGTAATATGGTTGAATGCATTAGTTTATATTTTAGTCCTGCTTTATCCAATTTTAAAACTTTACTTTTTGTCTCAACCCAGGACACATTAGCTGGACGGCTGGTCATGACCAAGGTGAACTCGGTCCTCTTTTTGCCTTTGGGCCGTGAGGGGGCTAGCCGACAGCCACCACCTGGAGTCAAAGAGCGTGTCTTTGAGGCTGTAATTGAGGAGAAGACCAAGGATTACATTTTTCTTAGGATTTGTAAAGACTGCTGTGAAGAGCTAGGGCTGCAGCCAGACAGAGAAATACAGGTGTGTCTATAGCATTGAGGTTAGACCTGACAAATGAAGGCAGTCTTTCCAAATTATTTTATTGACTTGAGGGTTTTAGTTGTAAGAAATTTGCCGTTACTTAATGTTTGTACTTCATCAACCTCTGGAGGCATTTTTCTTCCTTTCTGTTTGAATGTCTGCAGAAGAATCAAGGCGCTGTGTTAACGGTTATCATAACTGTCATAATATCATAGAGAGAGATAATCTTATTCAGCCTGCCTGTGCTTCTTCTGCCTTCCCCTTTCTTCTCTTTTGTGGGCTCCTGCCATGTTCCACTGAGCCGCTCTCACTGTTCTTAGATCCATGTTTTTTTTTTTTTAATCTTGCACTCGCACTTCTTGTTTGTTTTTCTTAAGCTTTTTTATTCACTAGCTTATCATGAGAACATCTAGAGCTTTATTACAAAATGCATCTACATTGGAACCCTTTTAAGTAAACAAGTCAAGCCTAAAATAATTTACACTCTAAAGATCTATGTAAATTGGTTAATAGTACTCGTGTTGTCACTTAACGGGGGACAAGAGTGATATGTTATTTGTATTGAGTGAAAAGTAATACACTGAAATTCACATAACAGATTAGCAATTAGCGCTGTCTCGAAGCATAAACACTTGAAAGAAGACAAAAAATATTAATTGTTAAACTTCCACAAGAATCACATGCCTTTCAGAACATGTCTGTAGAGGCTAAACATACAAGGTTAGCAGGTTTTTAACATACATTTTGTTTTGTGCAGAGGATATTACATTGCAGCCTTTGCCATTTGCTAATTGATTTTGATTCGATTGTGATTAATTGTACAGCCCTATTAGTGGTCCCAATAAGATCCATGTGATTTGTCTTATACATTACATACATTGTAAAAGGCACCACTTAAGAATGTATTTGTCTGGCTTCATTGGTTCAAATTGTCTTTAAAAGAAATGGGTGAACTTAACTATTGGCTTCTTGCTGCTAAAAGTTTGATATACTTAAAAACAAGTGTGGTCCTCATATTTGCATTTCTCTTTAAGTGGTTATTGTAGAGAAGGAATTGTCTTTATTAATACTTGATGTTCTTGTGCCAGGTGGAGCTCCAGTTTCAGTTGAACAGGCTGCCACTCTGTGAAATGCACTATGCTCTGGATCGCATCAAAGACAATACCATTCTTTTCCCGGATGCCAGCCTAGTCCCAACCATCCCGTGGAGCCCTAACAGGTAATGCAAAGTACTATAATATAATGTTCTCTCATGTTGTAGGGAAAACAAAAGTACAAACAGTATTTTAGATTTTTATTTTTACACATGTAATTTCTCATTCAATAAAACTTTACCCACACACACTAGACTAGAATAAGCCGAAGGACATACATTTTCAAGCTGACTGCACATTTGCCTTTGCTTGCTCATTTTTGAAATGCTGCCAGCTTTAGATCTCTCTAAAGTTGGACAGGTGAGCAGAGAAATTCAGAAATCCTTATTGACAAGAGCAACCGTCAGAAGTAATCCCCTGTAATTTTCTCTGCTGCAGCTGAATCCTGCCATCTCACTTTGATTGTGTAGACATTTGTTTAATTGGAATGTAGGTATGTCAAGGCCTGTGCTAAACTGGGGTTTGGAAGCAGATTGGAATGTCAATTTATTTTGTTATTTTTTTCTAAAATAACAGGCAGTGGGATGAGCAGCTGGATCCTCGTCTGAACGCCAAACAGAAAGAAGCAATTCTAGCCATCACCACACCCATCTCCATGTCTCTGCCCCCAATCCTGATCATTGGGCCCTATGGCACCGGCAAGACTTTCACTCTGGCACAGGCTGTCAAACACATCCTTCGCCAAGAAAATAGCAGGTTTGTACTTTGGTTGTTTTTGCTGCAAATTAGATACCGGGCAAAAGGCACTGAGTAACACAGAGTAATTGCAGGGCTCACACATACACTGACAGACAACAAATGACACATTTTAACTATCCATAGTAAATAAATATGAATTTTTGAACAGTTGGAGGACTCACTCTTCTGACAATCTAGTCAAAATTAGGCACTTTTATCTTTTTCCTACATTTTAGCTGTGACTCTTCGTGTGTTAAAGGTACTTGACTTTGCTGATACATTGCCTGTGAGGTCCATCTAAGGATGTGATTGAGTTAGGCAGGATGGGCTTTGAGTGTTTAATGGACTGAGTTTTTGCTTCAGGACACAGGCGGCCATGGGTTTGACATTTAAATTTAGAAAAACCAAGCTCCAAACAGTGTCGTGTTAGTTGTTATTGAGAATGGCCATTCATTGAAGAGATATAAGTTTATGTTTTTAGTCAGTTCACATAGTCATTTGGGTCAGAAGAAACCGCCATGGAAACTTCAATCATATCAATCAAATTATGCCACTTCAGTGAACCTCCCAGAGTTTTATAGCTAAACAACTTGTGAATTATAATTTTTCATCATTAGTGAGATTTCTGTCTGTGTCTGGATGCCCATGGGAACTGCTGTATTTTCCTCAGTAAGAAAAAAAGCAGTTTAGTGCTAGGCCATAAATGGCTCCCTGGTCGTTCTAAAAAATTAATGTAATACATCGGACTGTGCCCCCAGAACAGAAGCTACCATTTAGTTTTTTTAATATGGAAAGATGGCGTATATATGTAATGTAAAATGTGTAGCAATGAAACATTTATTTTCCATTTCACTTGAAAGCCATTAACTACTCCATGTTTAGAATGAATTATATATATTTTAAATGCTTAGACAAGAGAGAGTGATTTTGCTGGACTTTACTGTGCCCCAAGTATGTTCCTGACAGGTCCAGTCTGAGGCTGAGGATATCCTCTTGTACTGTATTTTAGCAACGTATTAAATTTAATAGTTATCTGTTTAACAAATGCAGTTTTTTGTTTGTTTGTTTTTTACTCAATTTTACTGTTATTGGGTCTGATCTACATTGGTAGTTAAGGCGGCCACCTTGGTTATATAAGCAGCTACCACATCATTCAAAAAAGCTACATAAAGTAATACATGCATTTTATTTATTCAACATTTATTAATTTCTTTGTGGCATTATTATGTGGCAATTTATGTGTATAAATGGCATTAATATGTTCACAATATAGAAGAAAATATTTATTAGTAACAGAATAAAAAAAAAGAAAAGTAAAATATATTTTAACTCCAAATCAACCTAAAAAGATCTTCTGTTATCTTAAATAAATAATTAAAATACAAAATAAAAAAGCTATTATGTAATAAATTATTGAAAGCCATGTGAATGCAACTAATCAACTAATTAAAATGTTGTTGATTAAGACCTCACTGACTGATTAGTTGCCTAAGCGACTAACAGCTGTCAGCCCTACTAAACTCTCTCCATGTATTTAGGCTTGGGACTGACACAAGGAAACTGGATTTTATTATGGGACTGACACAAGGAAACTGGATTTTATTATATTATTGTGCAATCAACATTAACGCATTTGACTTTAACGGCAGTCTGATTGTATTTGATACGTTGGATACTTCAAGTTTTCAAAGTTCTACTGCATTATATCTGTTCTGTAGCGCGTTATAAAATATTTCCCATTGTGTTGAGGCTGACCTTTTTGTCTTTTGTCTCTACAGGGTCCTTATCTGCACACACTCCAACAGTGCAGCTGACCTTTACATTAAGGACTACCTTCACCCTTATGTTGAAGCAGGAAATCCACATGCCAGACCTCTCAGGTAAAGCAGTCTGAACAGCGATTTTTCTACACATTCTTTAAAACTGTATACTCACATTTACTGACATTGAGTACATTATGCATTTCACTCATTCTTTCCTTTATGTATGTATGTTATGACTAAAAATGAATCATCTAGATCCTATGTGTGCCTTGACCTGGGCTTACCTTACATGACAGCTGAGAGGCCAAAGGAACATACTGTATCAGTCAGAGCAGCTGTTTCACATGAGTGGACTGTCTGAGGTTAACTGCTTCCAGTGTGAATTCCTTCACTATCGCAAGCTTTTGTCTTTCAGGCTTCAGTGATTGTTGTTCAAGTCACTGACCGTAATTTAGAATAAAAAGTGACGTAAAGTGGGCTTTGAATTACTTGTCTCACAGTACATGGAAAATTCATATAGAAGAGGATTATAACAGTTTGGGTATGAAACTGTATCTTGCCTAGCCCAGCATATTATAATAATATGATAATAATGATAATGTTTCCTTACTGACAATAAAAGCTTTGACTCTTGAATCTTAAAACACACTGCATTCATACATAGGCCAGGTGGGTGAAGGACTGGGTGGAGCGGGAGTCAGGAAATGCATCATAGAAAAAGAAAACAACATTAGCAAAATGTGAACATTAAGTAATTGGTAATTTTTGTCAATATATGCTATGTGTTTTTTACATTTTCTGCCATATATTCTTTTTTAGGGTATATTTCCGGAACCGCTGGGTGAAGACAGTTCACCCAATAGTGCAGCAGTACTGTCTCATCTCTAGCACACAAGTCAATTTCAGGATGCCCACGAGAGAGGACGTCCTGAGGCACCGAGTGGTGGTGGTCACCCTCAGCACCTCCCAGTACCTCTGCCAGCTCGAGTTGGAACCAGGTCAGTCCCAAGAGTTTGTGATTGGGTTTACAAAATGATCAAGTAAATTTAACAATCAAGAATTTATTTTGGGTTTTTAAGTATTATAGCTTTAAGTTCTGATTGAATGTATACTCTTTGATCTTCATGTGTCTTTGTTCTTCAAGCAACAAAAATATTCCTTCAATTACTTCAATGCTTTGGTTATCCCCAGTGATTCTGCTGTCTGGTGATGGGAGGGACTGGAACTCATTTAAGTTGTGTAAAAGACACAGAAAACAAACCAATTGATCAGAGCAGCCTAATAACCAGCTCTAATGTGTCAGCAGTGGGGGCTTTGTCTGTTGCTTGGGAACACCATCTGTCTGTTTCTAATGTACCTCACACCATTAGGCCTCCTCCCCATGTTTTTGCTTTTGTTCTCCCAGTGTTCAATGGTAATAAGAAGGCTTCAATTGCAAATACATTAACTAATCTCTCAGGTTTTGAGTAGTTAAAATTTTTGTCAGGGTAATATAACAAATGTGGAGTTTGAATGTAGGTAAATATCACTTCTTTATCTAAGTCTGGGCTATATATGTAACCTTAGTTTCCACAGTCTCTCCATGACTCAGAGCAGCCGAAGAATTATTTAGAACTTTTTAGGTTTTGGGGTATATCTGGAACATTTGAGGATTTTTGTGCACGAGATGGTTTGAAAGGTACAAACTAGAGGAGTCCAGATCTGTGCAAAATATCTTTACCTGCTCCTAGTTTTCGTGTGTAGTTAAATGTACAGATAACCTTAGAGTGGCCGTGCATGTGCAATGTGAAAGAAACTGAGTTAAAACGCTGATGCCTTTTGTTGTTGCCAATTCTATTCTTGTGACTATTGATCTGACTTGGGTGTCCTTGTATAAGTGAACAACAATCCTAATTCTCTTAACATAACACACCTCACACACACACAATATATGGTAATCCATGTGTTCTTAAAGGGGGTTGGAACATCCTTTAGTGAAGATATGAACGGTGAGGCAGCTCCAATATTTTATTGAATTTTCTCTTGCCACAGTTATGACTAAAACAAACATCCTTATTAGACCAGAGAGACATTGTAGAAGTGTAACATGTTGTAGACAGACACAGGTTTCCCAGGGCAGGCCGCTGTATCCAGTGAAACATTAAGCACCATGCTCCTTCACATCTACTGCTCTGAGCTCATAAAGACTATCTCCATCTCTTTCTGTCCTTTATTTAATCTCTGCTTCAGTGCCTGGAGAAACATACACATTTGGATTTACTCATGGGCATCATTTGTGAGAGTTATCCATCCCTTAACGTATTCATGTGAGTTGGGTCAATAGGGCTCTAGATGACTACAGTTTATAAGATGGGTCAACAAAAGTGCATTAATTATTAACGGCAGGCTATACATCTACGTGACTTTACATCCCTGTGGTTGCTCTTTTTGATTTGTATTATAATTGTTACACAGTACTGCCAAGTTACTCGGGCAGATCATTCTCTTACTCATGTGCATATCTTACATAGTCTATTTATACAGTCAGTCAGTATGGATGATTTAACATTGTTATTCATCATCAATAGATGGTCTCATAAGAACTACTCATGCAAACAATAGAATACGCTTTTGCTTGCATGGATGTCTGTGCTTTATTCACAAGTTCTGCACAGTGGATCTGATCGCCTCAGGTCGACATTTGAATAGACTCATTGGTTGAATTGGGATGGTCATTGTCTTATATGTTTTTATAGGTTTAGGTTTGTTTTTCCTCATTTTCACTGTCACAAAGAAGTGTGGTATGGTATATTCTGTTATGTAACAATACATCCAATGTACCAGGTTATAGCAAGGATCATTTCCACCAAATGCACATTGCACACAACTCCTAAAAATACAGGTTTATAGATTTGTACTGTGAAAAAAGTACAATCAATATATTTAGAGGAATTTTGTCCAGAGTAAGTTTCCCTGTGGGGCTGACATTTGTTTGTTTACACTCTTGACAGTCCCAAAGTTTATTCAGAGTTTTTCCTCCTTCACATCCCCTATCTGCATGTTCTGTTGATATGGTGTTCTGGCTTTAGAGGCTGTTTGCTGGTTGTTATTCTGCTGCTCTCTTTTTCCCCACTTGCTGAGCTGCATTCATTTGCCATGCCGTTTCATCCCCTCCTCTCTCATACCACTGAGCACCATTTGAGCTTTTTAAATCAGGGTTAGGCTACAGTTCCAGTCCTTTCAAAACCTCTACAAAGAACGAACATGTACCTATGAAGAAGGGGGGTTAGTGTTTCCTCCTAACTTTATAATTATTAATGCGCCATTGGAGGACCAGTGACAAGATGCAAATGCACTTTGTCTGCTGAATGTTACGTTTATAAAAAAGACTGTCGTTTATGCAGTGGAGTTATGAGTGGATCTCCACAGGAATTACCTCCAGTTCTGTATTAAAATTGCACTTTGTACTTAATCATGTGCTGGATTTATCTATCTAAGGACTTTACCTTTAAGAGTCTCCTCACCAGAAAGTGTTAGGTAATGTAAGTTAAATGAACTCCCTTGTTTTTGTTTTAACAGGGCTCTTTAGTCATATCCTACTCGATGAAGCAGCCCAGGCAATGGAGTGTGAGACCATCATGCCTTTTGCTCTAGCTAACAAAACCACCCGCATTGTGTTGGCTGGGGACCATATGCAGGTAAGCAAAACAATATCAAAATAGACTTCATGCATTACTATAATTTGAAACCGTTTGTAATTAACGTGAACAGTATATATTTTGGCTCAGAGACAAAATGGAAATAACTAATTGAAATACCACTGTTTGGAAATAACTGCTGGCACTGATAAGACAGACTTAGTGCATGTCACTCAAGCTATTTCAGCCAGGAATTAAGTCTGTAATTTCTCCCCAAGAATTGCAAATAAGCCAAAGTATATTTGAACAGTGGAGTCTACTGTTTATTCTGCTTTACTCTCTCGTCCCACATGAAGGAAAGTATGACATTTTCTGAAAATGTGTCTGTCTTTTTACTTGCAGCTCAGTCCTTTTGTATACAGTGAGTTTGCCCGTGAGCGTAATCTCCATGTGTCACTGTTGGACCGGCTGTATGAGCACTACCCTTCTGAGTTCCCCTGTCGCATCCTCCTCTGTGAGAACTACAGGTCCCATGAAGCCATTATCAAGTGAGTCTGAATATGAAGGCAAAGTTATACACTTTAGAGGTTTCTTGTAAATGCACACTTTGCATTTTGTAATTAATTAAATTGTCCCATTGCCCATATTATGTCCAATACTTCTTCCTATTTCTTTCAGCTACACATCAGAATTATTCTATGACGGAAAGTTGATGGCCAGTGGGAAGCAACCTTCACATAAGGACTTCTACCCTCTGACGTTCTTCACAGCCCGAGGAGAAGATGTTCAGGAGAAGAACAGCACTGCATACTACAACAATGCAGAGGTATTGTACATTTAGGCTAGGCTTCAACTGAAAAGACAATATTTTCAGTTCAAAGCAGGACCTCTGATTTTAGACTAGAAGAAATAAATGAAAGGTATTTTCAGATCTAGTTAAAAGCTATTATGTAGGCCAGTGCTGGAGGGAAAGGATCATGCTTAACAAAACAAAATATATCCGTACCTGCAGGGCCTTGCTAAGTTTGGTCACGCTGCTTGCTACATATTTTAGTCTTCCGCTGTAATGACACAATGTTTATATTTACTTTATAATTGTCATTTCTGATTATTATTATATTTCTTAAAGGTTTTTGAAATTGTGGAACGAGTAGAAGAGTTACGGAAAAAGTGGCCAGTGGCTTGGGGGAAACTGGATGAGGGCAGCATTGGAGTGGTGTCTCCATACGCTGATCAAGTGTTTAGGATCCGTGCAGAACTCAGAAAGAAGAGGATGCATGAAGTCAGTGTGGAGAGGGTACTGAATGTTCAAGGTAAAAAAAAAACTGTTTGTTATTTTGTCATTTCTATTAAACATTTGCATTAAAAATATATATGAACTCTTAGATGTGTTCCCCTGATTTGGCCATTAAAACATCTACCCATATTTCATTTGCTTTTGCGTATCATCATCCATCTGTCATATCACACATTCTAACAAGCATATTGAAAACCGCATTACAGTTAATTTAGTTATGTTTTGAAATTCAATGCATGTTACTTTGGTGCATATTAATGTGTGAAAGCCTTCAGAGCTTTTAGAGTAAAATCTCAGTTGGACAGTTTTCTCTGCTTTTTACGTCAAGCATGTTGGAGCAGGGGAGGCAAATGATTGCTAATGATACCAATGAACAACATGAATCAACATACACAAATTGCATTCTGAATTAAGTTGGATATACTAATCTCCAAAATGGTTAGTGTTTATAACACTGTATCATATCAGAACTAGATAATGTGTACCTTGGTAATGACAATGTTACTGTCAATTAATCTCACATCTTTACACCATATGTGCCTCTCTCGTTTTACTATCAGACGTCCCTGGCTGATGTCAAATTCTGGTTTTAATGGGGGGGGGGTTATTTCTGTTTATACTTTTGGCTTTTTCCAAACCATAAAACTGAAACTGAAAACATATTTGCAGGTAAACAGTTTCGGGTGCTTTTTCTGAGCACGGTGCGGACCCGACACACCTGCAAGCACAAACAGACGGCAATCAAGCGGAAAGAGCAGCTTGTTGAGGACTCAACTGAGGATCTGGACTATGGATTTCTTTCCAACTACAAGCTGCTCAATACAGCCATCACCAGAGCACAGTCCCTGGTCGCTGTCGTGGGAGACCCCATAGCATTGTGCTCTGTTGGTCGATGCAGGCAAGTTCTTTGTTTTTCAGTTTCAGTTCAACAATTCAGCTAGGAAAAAATTAAAGTGGTAGTCTGAAGGTTTCATTTAAAAAAAAGAATCTGATCACGTTCTATGCTATTGAGTAGATAATTCGTCATAATTATTATTTTAGTCATTAGGCAGCTTTAACATGGAATACCACTTTGACCTATAGTAGTCGAATTCTTGAGTTACATGGCAGCCCACACAAGAGGCTGTAGAGGCAGGGGAGGGACTAAAGTAAAACTAGTATTGTTTAAACATTTGTACAATTTCTTATTTTAGGAAACCCCCAGACTTCAGCTTTAATACAGAAAAGAAATTACTGGGTTGTTTTTAAAGAGAAATCTGTCTATTACCTTGTACAGAAAGTTCTGGGAGCACTTTATCTCCATCTGCCACCAAAACACAAGCCTACATGGCATCACCTATGAGCAGATCAAGGCTCAGCTGGAGGCTCTGGAGCTGAAGAAGACCTACGTCCTTAACCCACTGGCCCCAGAATTCATCCCACGCGCTCTCAGGCCTCTGCAGGGTCACCACTCTGCCCCCCAGCCTCTCCACCCCCACCACCATCACGCGCTGCCCGCCCCCAACAAGCAGTCACAGCAATCGCCGCCTAAGGTAAAGCAAGGAAGGGAAAACTGAATTCATAAGGGTGTTTTATGAATGATCTATTAGTTTTAGAAATTTCTTTATTCCACTCTTAATTTATCCCCAGGACAGATTTGTAAATTAACACAACAGGTCTGTGAGTGCTTGTTGTTTGATTGTCTTGCTTGGGTTGTCTGTTTCTGTCTGTCCTGGCTTTGTAGCCCGAGGTAAAGGTTAACGAAATCACCAGAGCTGCCAACCTGCTGGCCCCCCCACTGGGTTTAATGAGCCACAGCTCAGCAGCATCAGTCCACTCTCCAGACACATTCTTCTGACTCGCTCACAACCACATGCATTCATGTTACTTGTTTTAACCCAAGATAATTTTTTATAAAACATTTTACAACGTTAACTTTCATCCTGGTACCTGATAACCTTAATCTTTTGACAGTTTACATGTGTTTCAAAGCATGTTCATATACAATATTATCTAGACAATAGTGCCACATTTTAGCTCAGTTCTGCTGTAGTACATGTACAGACAGCTTACAAAATTGTCACATCTTCACTGTCCTGCCTTAAATATAGTGTGAAATTTGTTGGCTGTAGCTCACATCCTTTATATATATATATATACTCTATATGCACTGGGTAATTCTCCCTCCCTCACATTTAAGAGGTGTTGTGGGACAGTCACACCCCAGTGTGTATCACTAGGTCTATTTAGGCACTGTTGGCTTATTAACTTTTTATTAAGTGTACTCTTGTCTATTACAGGGCAAACATTCAAATCATACAGATCACCTTCCTCCTGATGGATATGGTAAGTGAAATGAGAGAAAAATATTGGAAAATGTTTTTTTCAGTTTTGCTTATTTTCCCTACACTGTATTAAATGCTCTTTACCACATATTACCCCAATGGTGACATGAATATTTAAGACTAGTGAAGGCATCAGAGCATAATTTTAATGCCTTGAAGCTAAGCATTGTTTTTAGATAATGCATTGTATTTTTAATTGATTATATGTCAACCAGATGCAGATACCATAGATGTCATTTTGTGTACATTGCACTTTGAATCTTAATGATAAAACAGATTAAATAAATACCAATTTCACTTTACTTTAGTATCTTCAACATTATTTTCATGTTTTCCTCCAGTTCAACCAAATCCAGCAGTGCTCATGGGAAACCCTATTCGAGCTTTTACACCACCTTTGGGTGCTACACAGACTGGTATCGGCAAGTCACCAAGTCCTGTCCAGAGGATAGATCCTCACACTGGAGCCAGCATTCTCTATGTCCCTGCTGTGTATGGTGGGATCATGCCCATGCCTCTACCTGTGAGTATATTGTTAAATGTGCATTAAATGTATTGTTTAGCTTTATTCTGAGTGTATCAAAGCAGTGTTTTAAAATCAATAGAAGATACTTTGGTGGCTCGCCATATAAATAGCTGGAAAATAAATTGGCATAAATATGTATATTGTTATTAAAATATATTGCTTGTTACATTATCAGAAACATTAAAAGGTAAGTATACTGTGGTTTACTTCTTGAAGTTTAGAAAATAAATTTAATTCAATGAGAGTGCCTCCATAGCCACCATCGTCTCAAAATGAAATCCATAATTGTTATTAGTAATTTCTCCAACTTTTTTGTACAGTTGCCATGGCCAGGCTATCAGAACCGCTTTGCTGTGGACCCTCGCATCATGAACCACCCTGCAGCCATGGCCTACAACTTAAACTTGTTGCAAGCCCAGAATAGAGGCTCCCCTATCCCATATGCTGGGGTAGCCCACCCTTCTCCTTTAGGAATCGGCCAGCCCAGCCCAGACAAAGAAGTACAGGAACCTATCCGAAATGGTTAGTAAACATATTTACCTGATTTTGTATGATAATATAAAAGTTGATGATGTATAAATGGGTTAAACTGACTGTTCTGACATTTTTAGGCAAACTAGAGAGCTGTCCAAAGGCAGAACAAAGCCGCCTTCATACACCAGAGCGAAAAAGCACAGACATAAAGGATAAACAGGCAAGTTTCACATTATATTTTTAAATAATGAATTTCATTAATTAAATGTATTCATATCACTTCAATGATTTTCCCATTTCTTTGTAATTTTAGGGGGATTTAGACACTAGCCAAAATCGAAGTCTAGACCCTCAGACTGACGGCCTTGGATTTCACAACGCATTGCTTCATCGAAAAGACCCCACCACAGCCCAAAGACCTGTCAACTTCCATTTAGCACCACCCAACACTAATTTCCCTCCTCATCCTCCCGGTGGACGACCATACCCCCCACAGTACCTCTCCAGGCTTCCTTACAGAGTCCAACACCCAAACCTGAGCCAGCAAAATCAGCAACAACAGCAGCAACAGCTTAGCCCTGTCTACAGTAGTAGTAGCCACAGCGCTTCATTTTTTAGTGGGCCCATAGCTGCTCACAGGGCTGTTCAGTCTCCTACCATGGATGGGTCAGAGTCAGGAGCTGCAGAAGACATTAGGGCTTCAATGGGACTTGTAGGAGGTCACCATCCGAACCTTTCTCAGCATAACAGGGTCAACAGTTTTGGAGAGAACGGTCAGGATGGAGGCCATGGAGATAGTCTTGGTGAGTTGAGAACTCTTTTTGTGTCTACTTCATAGATACAGTTGTAATTATTAGGTCTTATGTAACTCTGGTTATAACTTTTAACTTTTTAACATTCATGATTATACTTATTATTGTAATTTAATCATGAATAAATAATAACTTGTATAAATTTCCCCTCAGACATCCAGGGTCCCATGTCTCTCGAGGCGTTGAGCCAACAGCAGCAGGCAGCCCGGCTGGGCCAGTGGGGCGAGGCGGGGCCCTTCCTCCAGGGCAGTGTGGCGTTCTCTGTGCCCCAGCAGCTCGCTCACCTCACTCAGCCTGGCATGGCTCGACTTCCACCCCACTTACTGCGAGCAGCAAGTTGGGGCATTGGTTCAAATACAACAGAAGACGAGGCTATTCCTTCTGCTACCACTGGGCCACCTTTCAACAGGTTAGACTGAAATCTTTCATGTCGTGCTGGTTCAGATATTTTAGTAGTTTTAATAATTAAGAGCTTAACATATGATTGGTATACATAATGCTCGACTTGGATCTAAATGAATGCATTGCTGTGGGCAGGTACCCAGGTCTTCTAAGAGAGATGCATCCACAAGAGCAACCTAACTCCAGGGAGATGTCTGAGATGCAGCCCCCGCCTCAGTCTCGGCTGCTGCAGTACAGACAGTCCCGTGGCTCTGGTGACCCTTCCTCTCATCTAGGGCCTGCCTCAAATCATATGTACCCCTCTGGACCTTATCCCCCTGATACTGTCCGAAACCATCTCAGTGACCCCCTCCTGAACAACCCAGCCCTGCAGCAGCACCAGGTCAATCACCTTTACAATAATGACAGCTTTCCTCACCATTCACAAACACAGTCTGCCAGTCCCCCACCCCCACAGGTCAGATACCCAATGCAGGAGCCCCAGTGGCCTCACGGTGCAGCTGCACAAGAAGGCCCACCACATCAGAACAACATCCTCAGTCACCAGACCCATGGGCTGCCCTATGGGGTGTCCATGATGGCCCACGCCAGCAGACAGGAGCAGGTCCATATGATGCACCTCCACCAGCAGCAACAGCAGAGTCACAGCCCAGATCAGGAGTCCTACCACCCCCTGTCTCCTCGGACGTCAGCCCCCACCGCTCTGCACAGCGTAGATGAGGTCAGCTTTTTTTTTCTCTCTAATGCTGTTTTCTAACCTTGTGCAAATGTATGTCCCCATTTTGAAACCCAAATTTTATCTCAAGTGACAAAACAAGGGCTCTTCTTTTCGATGTAACAATTTGTACTGATATACTTCTGCTGTTTGTCCAGTATGAGCCCAGAGGTCCAGGTCGGCCACTGTATCAGCGCCGGATCTCCTCCACTTACCCAGACGACGCTCCTTCATGCAACAACAGCAGCAACACCCTGTCCCAGCAGCCCCAGCCTGGCCCCCGGGACCATCCACATGCCCACGTCCCGCACCATCAGCTCCCTCATGGCCCTTATCCCTATCCCTCACATGAGCCCTGGCCCGCCAACGGAGGTGCTCCTGGGTCATTCCAAAATGTTCCTTGTAATGGGGCTGGGACACTTCAGCATCGGGAACTTTTAGGTTTGTATCAGCATTTTTATTAGCTCACTTGTTCTAAATGGCAAAATAAAAATATATATGGAAGAGACAACTGATGTTATCTTTGCTTCTTGATGATTATGTCTTACAGCTGCTAAAGGTCGTCGTCCCAGTGAGGAGCAAGTAAAGCCTGAAGCAGTTCAGACACACCCACACCTCGGCTCTCTGCAGCACCTTGGACAGTTCCCTCCTCTCATGTCCAATAACAAGCCTCCACCTCTACAGCCTCCCAGTGAACCAGGCCAGGGTAATCCCAACCTGAACAAACCCCCCACCATGTCCTACGCCAGTGCCCTGCGTGCCCCTCCCAAACCCAGAGCGGTCCGCCCCGAGCAGGCCAAGAAGAACAGCGACCCCCTTTCCCTACTGCAGGAGCTCAGTATAAGAGGCTCCAATAGTAGCAATGGGTACTACTCATACTTCCCTATGTCTAGTGAGTGTCACCTTCCTGCACCAAACAAATAAGTATGAAAAACAATATATATAAAAATTGCAAAACTGTTAAAAAAAAATAAAAAAAAATAAAAAAATGCATATTTCTAAAAACAAAAAAACAAAATAGTGAATTTATAAATTGTTTCTATCAGTAGTTTTGTTTTCAAAATTGAATTTTCATTTAAATTTTATTTGTAACAGTCATTTATGTTCACATATCTGTGACAAAATAAGTATATATAACGAATGCATTACTAGTATATATACATATACATGATGTATATATGAATATATACTTATAATATTTACCTACACTTGTATATGTACGTAATGCAAAATGATTAAAAAAAACATGTAAAAAAGAAAAAGAAAAAAAGTAAAAAAAAAAAAAAAAAATGTAAAAAAGCAAATCCGAAAAAAAAAAAAAGAGAGAACAGGGTCAAGGCTCGGTTGGCCACTTAGTCTCCCACGTGCTCTGTGCTCACTGACGTTGTTTCTGTTGGCTACATCTATGCTCACTGACGTTGTTTCTGTTGGCTACATCTATGCTCACTGACGTTTCTGTTGGCTACATCTATGCTCACTGACTTTGTTTCTGTTGGCTACATTTATTTTTATTTTGTGGGATTTGTTATTTTATGTGGATGTCTTGGTTGTCATTCTACTGTAGTTATGGATAACAGACTAAAGCTAAGTAGTCAACCGAAACTACCCAGAACAGTGTATAGAACTAGATACAATTTCCTCTAATCTGTACATAAAGAAAATAAATGACTGAATTATATTGCCATAGACATGTCCAAAAACTCCTATCTTGCTAAATCTCTGCTTTATGACACTTTTTTTTTTATTTTTGGCTTCTGAGTCATCTCTTTTCCTCAAACCACCCACAAAGTACACAGCAAAGTTTCACAGCAAAATTATTCAACCCTTTTTATCTGTGTTTTTGTCACAGATAAATAATTCATTATCTTTAAATAAAGACTTTTTAAAATATTTTTTCTGTTGATGACAGTCGGTGGCTTGAGGGAAATCTCAGTGGCTTCTCTGCTGGACAAAAATGAAATGTCTTGTATGTGTTTCGTTGATGATGATTTTTTTTAAAGAAATGAGAGTAAACTCAGAGGGCATCAGCAAGTGAAGAAAGGTTAAAGACGTTGTTCGGTGTGGAGGGTTTTTCACTGCCAGTCTAGCATTTGACCAAGTTGTACTTTTTTTGGTAAAATCTTCAACTTTGATATACTCGATCCTAAAAAGGGTAAACAGTTAACCAGAAGGATTTTTTGCAGTAGTTGAGATATAACCAAAAAAGTGTTTTAAACTACCAGGTCAAAGAATTAAAAAAAAAACGAAAAATGGAACAGTAATGTAATTAAAATGGTGTTTGGTGGGATTAAAACTAAATTTCAGTTCAAGGATCATTCTAGATATGTTTCATCAATTAACTCACACTGTTAAATCTAACCTAATGTCACAACTTTCTTTTGGCAGTTGACTACATATGGGTGCGTCCATAAAGCAGCGGGTGGGGATATAGTCCAGTTTTTGACTTAGCAAAGAAAGAACAACTTCTTGTAAATATGCATTTTCTAGACAAACAGAACTTTGGGAGCGCCTCCATTTTGTAGATGCTGAACGCAGAGGAACGCCCCTTTTTAATTATGCAAATTGAGAAAAAAATATTAATAATAAAATAATTGTAGAAGTGGACAACATCAACCAAGCTTGTGTTTTTAATAGTGTCTGGACAATAGGGAGACTTTCTGTTGCACCTGTATGAGTTATTTCACTGTACAATACATATTTAGGTATCTTTATGGATTTTGTCTTGTTTTCGTCTAAAGGTTCACAGCTATAAAACAATCAATTCTTTGGTTTTTAAGTTTGTGTTTCTCATGCATGTCGAAAAATTACCTGTCTGGTTTTTAATTTTGTTTTATCAGTTTGTATTGATTTGTGAAAAAAAAAAAAAAAATGGGCCTTTGTTCAAGCGACAGAGTCAGATCTTTTAGTATATTATGTTACAATGTTATCAGCAAAACTATGATAATACTTTTACTAACATGTAGAAAATACCTACCGATCATTTATAAGTTCTTTAATTTTTTTCTCGGGACAGGCTATTTGCTGAGGTTGCTCCCTGGTTTGTGTGTGTATGCACGCGTGTCATTGGCTAATTTCTGAAGTTGTGCAATACTAATAATACATTGCTTTGTATTTATTTTTGAAGCAGAAGAGATTGAGCCAAAGACATTTTAAAGGGATTTTTTTTTTCTCCGCTGCATTTCTGCGTTCGGACAAGACCTCTCGCTGTTGTAAAGAAAATGCTCATGAACTTAAGTTGCCTTGAAGAAGTGTATAAACGGGAGCAACCTTGTGCCCAGCCACTAGAGAGCACTGTGTTCTTGCCCCATGATTTCTCCCTAATATCTGTTTCTCTCTCTTTTCTGTTGCAGTTAAATATAGCACACCTTTCTCCGGTTTCCTCATTTTCGGGTCACAAAAATGATGAATAGATCAATTTTACGTGCTCATCATTTCAATCGGTGGTTATAATAAAGGATTTACTCTGTGTTTCAAAAATATTATTTTCTTTTTTATTGTTTCTTTATTAAAGTGTTTTTATTGAAAAATGTCTTTGTTTTGATTTTTAGCAATTACGGCTGAAAAGCCAATAACCCCCAGAAACAAGTGTTCCCAAAATTGAGTTTATTTATCAATGTAACACTTAGTACAAATTCATAACAATAAAATATACTGCAATCCCAAACAACATGCCATAAACTATTATCACAGTGGTTTTCAACTGATGAGACTGGGCTGAAAAGTGGGTTGATTATAGTTATTATTTGAAAAATCTATGTTGCAGCTAGGCCTGTTGAGAAGCATACATATAAAGTTGCTTTATGCTTCACATTTTGTTAATATTAAAGGAAAACTATGCAACTTTTACTTGAACAAAACCTCAGTCAGTGTGATCCTAAATGAGTTGTGGGGTGAATGTCCCTGGAAGTCTCGGGTCAAGTAACAGGTCTTGTGAAAACCACAAGTTGATTTTAAACAGGCTTTTACAGAGAGAGCTCCTAGAAATAAAAAGGTGCAGGCCTGGTGTTTTTGTGTTGAACAGTAGCTTTATGATCGTCTAGAGTGTGTATATATATAAAGTCTATATTCTTTGCGTTTCTTCTGTGGACAGTGGTATTCTCTGAAACTGTAGGGGGCGCTGTGAAGGAGATATGTGACCAAAACTGAAAAGTTGCATAGTGCCCCTTTAAGATGAACAAAAGAGACTGTTGGTAAAAATAAAGGCATAAATAATATCCAGGTGAATGTTTGTAAACACAATGTTGGTCTGCCTCATTCTTCTTTTATGGTTAAAGTAGGTCAGTTATTGATGGGTTTAATCTGTTTGAAGAAGAACATTTACATGACATAGGTGGGGACTGACCGAGGTGGTATAGACCCTTTCAAAGTTTGTAAACAGAAAGTTCTAAATTCCAGAATGTAGGCGACTGGAGGCAAGACCATAATACATTTTCAATGGAGAAATTAGCATTAGCCACAAAATATTGCAAATTATGATGATTTTGGCTAAAGACAACCACTCTGTTACATGTAGGTGATGTCAGAGCCTGGTTAGGAAACATTAGTGAATGTTTATTTAATGTACACATTAGTATTCAGTTGACTGGAAGCAAAACTCTTGACTTGATTTTTAGGTTTTACTGGACAAGACCTCACAGAAATGTCGACGACCACATTAGTTTTTTCATTATATGCTCAGAATTCTATCCCTCACCACAAACACTACTTTTTTGTGAAGTTAACTCACTTTTGCTCCAGTCGCCTCCATTCCGGAATTTTCAACATTCCATATGACAAACTTTTTAAAGGGCCTATAACGGAACATTCACAGTTCAATCCCTGTCGAGTTCATATTGCTATTGTGTACCTTGGGCAAGACACCCAACTTACCAATGTCTTGGTGTGATTCTCTTGTGTTTGGTGGTACCCCCTGTTGCTGTCGACGTAGTTTACCACCACCAGCATGTGAATGGAATTAATCATGGACTAGATTGCAAAGCTTTTCGTGGGCTGGGAAAACCACTATATAGGCCTACTGTAAATCTGAGCTATTACTTACAGAACGAGTAAGACATGAGTCACTGTTTACACATGCAATTAAATCATGTGGTTCCAAAAGAGCATAGTAGAATGCCAAAGAGGAGATTTACATAATTATTTGAGCTTTACCAAAAATAGGTTCATTGGAATATCTCCCGACAGCCAGGCTCTAATGTGTGTGCAGCTGCTATAGAACTGAGCCTGCTCTAGCATAGTTCAGTTCAGTGTCTGAGGGCTGTGGCTGTTTAGCATTCTGCCTGCCACACACGTACAACCTCACAAAGCCTCCCACAAAAACCTACTGTGTTGAGCCAACCCATCCATTCATAACTTCATTTCTGTTACTTTGAAGTGATCACATAGAAAAGAATATGTACAATTTCAGATACAGTATCATACATGATGCAGTTCTTTATATTTTATTGTGGGCTCTATGTTTTATGAGAGACCAAAACAACAATTAAATGCAAAAAAATAAAATCATAAACAGGCTTGTCCTTTGAAGCTAGTGGTTGAATTTAGCCCTTAAACATTTAGATTTAGACCTTGAAAGGGCATTTGTTCGTCTCATAACCCAAAACTGAAGAACCATCAGTAGCCTGTATCACTCCATTTGCTCGGGCTCAGCGTCCATGCAGGTCTCCCATGGGTTCCTTGGCATCTGGGGCATAGAGAGGACTAGAAGGGCTATACCAGTGAGGAAGAGGAGGACAAAGCCAGAACATGCACAGGCGAAGGACCAGCCGTAAGAATACTCCATCCATATGGTCTCTTCACTCTCAATCATGCGTTTGACCGACTGCCGCATCACCTCCAAAGAGATGAATGCACATAGACCTGGGAGACATGAAAATATTGTTTACCATAGATACCAGCAGGCTACAGTTGTGATTTTGTGGTCTGTTTGATCCTTACCCGCAAATGCAAAGAACATGCCGGCCGGTTTGAGGAGGTAGTCCCTTTTCTTGCCTTGACCAGTGCACGAGCATATCAAAGAAAGTGAGCCCAAGATCATGAATGCCAAGCTAAAGATGGCGATGGCTGCGGCTGAAATGTTGTACTCTGGAAAGAAGCAACAAGAACTGGTTTAGAGATCAATAAAAAGAGCTAGAATCTCTTTTCTGACAGAGACATGGATGGCAGCCACCACCAGCACAGCAATAACACATCCATGATTTCCCAAATTCATTCATCCACCACTGACATAATGGTGACTTCTCAATCCATGCCTGCTGTACCAGTTCTCATTCTGTATTGTGTGTTCACTATGTACCATGTTACTGAACAGCAGCATAGAGGTGGATAGGAAGTAAGGTTTTTGATCTCCCGCCTGTTCGCCTGTGAACTATGCCCAGGGGAGAGCTCTCCTCTGGGGGAAACCTAGGCTTAATCTTTGGGTAGCAGAGCCATACTGCTACGTATAGGCAACCTCATGAGATGCTGCCTGAGCAAAAAAGTTTTATGAAAAAGTTCCTATGAAAGCTCAGACCTGAACATGAACAAGGACTCTTCCAGTACAGGGGTAAATGCTTCATTGGCACAGTTATTTTACATCACAATAGTCAAGTCAAGTTCTAATTCTGAAATCTTACATTGTTCCTTTAAGTAACTCCTTGATGAGGGCAGAATTGACCCCTTAATCATTTGAAGACATATGGAGATCTTGCACTTGATTTCTTTTTTCGCCCCCTATGGCAGAGAGAAAGGCCTGTGTGTAGTGTGTTTATTCAACCCTATGCACCATTATGGTATAGCCAAATGGTGCGTTCAAGAGAAGTGTGAGAAGCCTGAGCAAGGGTATGTCATCTACACTATTACTTTTTTTACTGTACATGTGCCTTGGTTAGGCTGGGGGAGGGGTACACACACTCGCATTAGCATCTCCGGGTGTGAAGGTGTGCAAAGTGTCGCACACAGGCCGACTCACGTTCACACCCCTATAATCCAGGCTGACATTGTTCCACATGTATGTAGCTCTTCTTGTGCACATACACGGGGGGCTTTCATAGAACATGCATATACATATTATATCACCATTGTGTCAGGGCGGACTGGAGATTGTGTGATCTTTGACCGTGGTAAGTGAACAGCGAGAGTAACAAATAATAATGTAGAATGTTATGGTTGCTCTATATCTATGCATACATTTCAACATACACAAAGCTCTTTACTATTAAGTCCATTATTCATTCACTCCACAGTCACGCCCTGGTAGTGGCAAACAATTTCAGTAGCCACAGCTGCCCTGGGGTACACTGACTATCAGACGTGGCAGCCATTCTGCACCAATGGCCCCTCAACCACCACCAATCACCACATTTATACACAGCAAAGTAGTGTCTTGCCCAAGGACACAAAACAGTAGACACAGTTTTGAGCAAGATTTTAACCACTGAGTCACGCCGCCCCCAAACTACATCTGGATTGCTATAGCTAAGGTTTTTACTTTTATTCAGAAAAAAATATATACAGTTCACATAATATTATTATAATTTTGACACACTTTTACTGAACAAATATATATTGTATAAGTTATTGTGTAAAAAGACTTTATTTGACACAAAGTTGCTTTAAGATGGTATTAAAACTGCATACATACCTTTTTGTGTTTTGTATTCAAATATTTCTGCGTCCTTTCCTGGAGTGAAATGCCCAAAGTATGTGCAGTTCTCATCTGAAAAGACACACAATTTTAAACATACTGATACAGACATACAAATAAAAGTTCAGTTCATTAAGATTGTTCAGTACCATTGGCCACTATAACATCTAACATCTAAATATATCAAAAATATATATCAACATTTTAACCTTAATAAGGCAAAGCTCTGAAACACTCTATTGCTCTTCTCTGAGAGTCACACAGGATGATGTTACAACCAAAATGGCCACTCAAGCATAACAGGTCCTGCTCTGGTTTTGTTGTTGAGGGACAAAGTAAAAAGACACTTATGTTACATCATAGATTTTTGTTTGTCAGAAAAGTGTTAAAGCCTGAGGATGTGTGAAAAAGCATGTTCTCCCAATGTGATTAGAGGTCGCTGGGATGTGACTGTAAATACTCTTTGATGCACAGTCTCACAGAAACTCACTCTGAATATTTATAATCTATATCTACTGTTTACTTTGACTTATTTATTGGTAAATGTTGTTTAACTTTGACTGGAGTGATCTAATCCACAAACACATTGAGGTGAAATGTGTCAGTGCTTCAGATGAACACTTGTAAAGTTGGTGTAACATTAAGAATGTAACACCAACATGATAGTCTCTATTTCACACAAGTGCATGTCATTGATCTCAGTTTCAGTACGAGCTCTTGGCTCACACGCATGTTCCTAATCCCAATCTCTCACAGCAAGACACAGTGGCGTTCTTTCATGTGGAAATCTGCTGTTCTGCACATTGTCATATCTCACTTAGAGCTCACTGACCCATGCTGCGAGCCTTGATGTGTCTACTATTTTTCATGGAAACGTTGAAATAAGCTTAAAGACATGACAGCTGACTTTTCATCATGACAAAGTGAAGACTTTCAAAAGCAACATTATATAATTATAATTATAGGAGTTAATGTTTTCAGGAGCATTGGTGTGTGAGTGTGTGTGTGTGTGTCAGAAAGAAATGGCAAAATAGTGACTTCTCTTTCTTTGTTTCTATTAATTAAAGGTTATCAAAACCACAGACACAACAGTAATAATGTCATCTGCAAGAAGCTGAAAGGGTAGAGTAAAACTGGAAGTAGCTGTTGCAGTACTGCAACTTTGGCTGCCTCCGGTTTTATAGGTTGCATATAGGGCTCTGCACTCTCCGAGTGCTTTGGATTTGTTTTCTAAACATGTGCCTTTTCTCTACATCAAATGCCACGACCAAGCCTTGATGTCAAAATGATAAATTATACAGTATTTGTGTTACTAAGCAACGGCTCTTCCACCTGGAGGTATAGAGCGCAACTGAGCCCGCCACCTCTGTTCCGGAAGTAAACATCCCATTCATTTTTGCCATAGACTAGAAAATCTATATTTTAAGAGTTTAAAAGGTTGATGGAGGCTAATCATAACGCCAATATTTTCAATCAAAAAGTATCTGAAACTGTGATGAGAAGCTCTGTAAAGCCCTAACACACACTCCCAACTCTGAAAAGATCACACAAGAACAGAGGATTAGCAACATTTCTGCCTCTTGTCCAGTCACAGCAGCGTAGTTTATATCGCTGTCCTTTATACGTCTGACCTACTATGGCTGTAGCTTTCTCATTGGTTTAGCAGATTCAACAGGTGTAGGCTCCCTTTGTCTAAGTGAACTCAACCACAAACAATTTCATCTGTAAATTTTATGGCTTGGCTTAGGTTGAAATAAATGGGCAGCTATAGCTATAGTGCCGACTGTAGCTTGTTGTTAATATTAGCCCTGTCTGGGCTCTATAAATGAATAAAGCCTTACACAGCCCATTGATACATGTCACAAACACGACTGGTATTTCCTGTTTATAATCCTACACCTCACAGCCCATCCCGTATTGGTATACCATTTGGTTTCCCATAAAGTCCCATTTGCTTTTTGGGTCTTAAGTAACTTGAGGAGCCATGTTGGAGATTTGAGTGTGTATAGGCTGGTCTTAGGGGAACAGTTTGTTGAACAGAGCTATGCCTGACGCTCACACTCGGCCCTGTCACTCACAGCCACACCAGACTTGGCTTGAACATATCACCCTCTTGACTTCAGTCTAAGACAGCTGAGTATTTACACCAGTTATATTTATAACTAAAGTAACTCTGTTCAGCTCATCTATAACGCACTATAAAGGATCAAAATAACACCATTTTTGTCATTGCAGTTTTAACAAGGCCTCTGAATGTTCTTGCATGGATATTTTTGTTTTGTAATTTAGTTTTATTGGTAGGTTGTGGTAGCCTACACAAAAATGAGACCATGGTACTTTCTAAAAGCTTCTGATATTTTTTGGTAGAATCAACCGTTAGGATCTGTTTTTTTATGTGACCTTAATTTAACCAGGAAAGTCCAACTGAGATTCAGAAATTCTTTTTCAGGGGAGTCCTGGCCCCAACAGTGAACCTACTGTACATAACCACTGTGCTCTCTCTTGGCCGTTAGAATCAAGATGAATCTGACTGAATTAACACTTATAAAAGCCTCTATAATGAACAATGTGAAATGACAATAACCATCAGTCAACAGAAGGAGATCCAACATGATTATGCCACATCTCACACTGCATTTGGATGCAGTCTCTGCGTGCCTGAGTGGACCGAGCTGATTCTGCACATGTCAGCCACTCCAGAACAAATGACTCACTGTCATCTCAGCTGTTCAGAGAACAGCCGCCAATGAGGCCTGGGATTCCCCAAAGTCTAACTGCATCTATCAGTCCAGCATGTTCAGTCGGGGAGTGTGAGCACTCATTCAACTTGATTTGTGTCTTTTTGTTTCATCCTCTTTTTGTAGGCTGCTGTAAAACTGCTTCAGATATAGTTGAGGTAGAGACAATTAAGAACCCTTAATACACACATCAGCTGACCATGGGCCAGTGCTGTTTCTAGTATTGAGTGTATTCTTTTCATGTTGGGTTAAGTGTCCCTGAGTGCAGCACTAGTTACTCTCATGCCCTCCTCTAATGATGGGTGTGTTCCCTATGGACATTCATATATCATGTGTTTATATTCTCATGTTGCACTTGGTAAGAGTCTGTTGCTATGGCTGACATAGCTCCTATGAACTGTCATAAATATGAAACCAAGAACTTGAGTTCTGCAGTGAGTGAGTATGAACTGATAATTATATGTGACCACATTACTGAGACTGTCTATCCAGTTGTTTTGGACATTATGGTGGTGGATCACAGTTAACTGAAGTACTAACATGTACAGACAGATATTGACTCACACTGATGCCCTGATGCTGGAGGAACATGCCTTCAAAGCCACTATATTCTGTCTAATGAGTAGTTAACAGCTAAAATTACTCCTGCTTTTGTTATGTCCACTGAAGTTTAAAGTTGTTAAATGTTACCCTTTGTTGGATTGAATGACTAAATGAGTCTCGTCAACCTGGGCGTCGAGACACGTCCTAACTGGGGGTCACCAGATGATGTCCAGGAATATTTTTTGTATATTTGTTTCTTTACATAAAAGGCACGTTAGTTTTGACAGAAGTTTCATTTAATATTAACCACATAAATAAAAACATTCAAAAGTTATATAAAGAGTAGGCCTATTTTTGCAGTGTGCACATCTGAATTGTTCAACTTCTATATTGGTCTATCTTGCCAATATTTTGGGGTCCTGGAAAACTACCTGGGAGTGTAAACCTACACGGCCTTTGGAATAAAATCAGAACACTGTTTGCGCACCTTGCTTACTAAAAACACCCTGGCAGTAATTGAAAATGTATTATGCTTATACAACTTCCAGTCCATCTGTGCTCACGCTAAAGTATCAACAGTATCAACAGTACTAATGTCACATGTAACTTATGAAGCCCTCTATTTATGAAACCTCCAAAGCTCATCCTCAGTGGTTTATAGTCGTTTATAGAAGCACTTGACAGAAGTTATACTCTCATTGTAACACTCCACATAGTTTTAAACAATTGTGCACATTTTTTAACAGAATACATAATGTGTCTTACCACCGGGCAAGCTGATGGGTCCACAGGCTTTCCCCTCCTGGAAGATATCCTGGCTAATGTACAGATGCTTTTTGCAGAGCCTCCAGAGGCCAAAGTGTGCTGCCTCGCAGGTTGTGTTAGCCACCTCCACCCGGGGGCTCAGAACTGCCCAGAAGTCCGTTACCACCGCTGTGAACATGCACGCCATACCCACCATCAACACAAAGATGGCAATCCTGATCTTAGTGCGCTTGTGCATGGCTCCGGGTCCTCAGTTCACTTCCCTTTGAGAAATCAAAAGCTGGATGTTGTGTGATGTGGACACACCAGTCTGTGTCCTAGGAGGATGTCTCCACAGTAAGCTTCCCAAAAAGTATCTCGTCTTAGTGGTTAGTGTCCTCTCTTTGCTTCTGATAATGTGTGCCTGTGGTCGGAGGGAAAGGAGCCAGACTGCTCTGTCCTACTTTCAAGTCCCCTTTTCCCTACTCCCCGAGAGGCTGCAGGTTTGGCAGTACAGCTGTTGACTTAGATCAGGAAAGTTGATGACCACACCAACTGTCACAGTGGGTAATGGGTGTGGAGCTTCGCCCAAGTGCTGTTAAGTGCTTTAAAAAGAGTCAGGCCGTCTGCTGATCTGGTTTCATTGGGTGGAGGCCTGTAACGTGCCATAAGTGCACTCACATAAACAGTTCACGTGTAGCCATATTTTACACGCAATGTCATATCAAAATTAATTTTGGTCCGTTACTGTTTCCGTAGTCTCTGTGTTTTAGCGACTGCAGTCCAGCAATGCCATTCTGGATGCGTCTTTGTAAACTATTTATGTAATGAAGGTGCATGTGTTTGGAAATGCCGTGGCTCCGCTCCAGCTCTCAGACAACACTGATGTATGATATTATTGTCCAAGGAGATCCACAAACACCCTGACTACATGACAACTGTTTTGTTGTTTAGTTTCTTAACTAAACACACTGCCTTACTTTCACGGGCTATAAGTCACTGTAACTGAAATCTAACAGTGTTTGGATCTGCATTGATGATGATGATGATGATGATGACCAGAGGCAGTTGAAGAGTGCAGACCTTCAGATATAATGCCAGATCTGAAGTTAAACCAAGGATAAAGGGATAAATGCTCTAACTATTGAGCCACATAACCTTTTCATGCCACAAAGGTAATGATTTTACTAAACATCAATGTTCTATATTGACCCCTTGTTATTGAAGTGAGTATCTTTGGCCCTACCTACAAGAAGAAGGTTCTGGATACAGATGTTATTCTCCATTCACAACAAAAACATATTACATTCAAAAACTACTACCAACCAATGCTAATAGTGGGTTAAATGTATTTAATGCTTTTTGTGAGACTCAAAGTGCTAATATTATAAATCTAGCTCTGAGCAGCTGGGGTGCTCCGGGGCAGACTGATGGAAATGTGGCAGCCATTCCACACCAACCAACCCCTCCGACTACCACCACCAATAATACCAATCACATGAATACAATCATATAGGCATTGTGGGATACGTGTCTTGCTTAAGAACGCTTAAACCGCCACCCTCTAGTTATAGGACGACCGCTCTACCACATGCCGTTTTTGAAATGGTCAGCTCTGGTTTCCATTTTATATTGAGCAGGTGCTTAATGCTCAATAAAACAAGGCTAGTCAAAGTATTTCATGGCAATGGTTGTAGCCATAGCAACAATCAAGTTACATTGTGAGAGTGACCTTTTAAAATATTTGTCATATGGAATGTTCAATATGGAGGCGACTGGAGACAAAAGTGAGTTAACTTTACAAAAAAGTAGGATTTGTTGTGAATAATTCTGAGCCTTCAATGAAAATTTTAAACAATTGTAGTCATCAACATTTCTGTAAGGACTTAAAAATCAAGAATTTAACTCTTACTAATGTATACATTAAATAAACATACAATGTGAGGTACATTCACTAATGTTCCTTAACCAGGCTCTGACTTCACCTACATGTAGCAGAGTGGTTGGCATTTGCCAAAACATCTTGATTTGTAATATTTTGGGGCTAATTCTAATTTCTCCATTGAAAATGTATTATGGTCTTGCCTCCATTCCGGAATTTAGAACTTTCTGTTTACAAACTTTTGAAATGGTAATAATTATAATGACAAAACACACTAAAAACTCAAATTAAAACCAAAAAACTGTTGACCTTCTACCAACAAAGCAACAATTGTATAAACTCTCTCACTCTGTTAAGTGCAAAGAAGGAAAGGGGCCATAAAAAGTGCTTTAGTTCCAAAGTAAACCCCAAAAGGTGAGCTAAACCCTGTGATAAGTCCCCTCCAGTAAATCGCTATGGTGCTTCTCTGTTTATCTTTTTTAAGCCCTGGCCCACTTTGAGTGTCTTTATAAGAACCACGACCCACTTCCCCTTGGTGTGAGCTCGGGAACAAGTGAAAGTCAAAAAGTCCTCAAAGCCATGTAAAGTGCAACTCGAGAAACTACAGGGCAGCTCAAACATAAGCATCATTGACTATACTTAAGTGTTTGGTTTTGGAAAACTCCTTAAATGTAACACAGGACTATGATAGGTCTATTTTTGGTTAAGGCTGTCTGTTTTACTGCAGAGACATTAATGATTGTAAAAGGGTTCATGTCAGGTGAAAAAAGGTGTTGTTCTGTATAAATAGTTACATTTATTTATGTGTTGCATCAATCTGGTAAGTAATGGTCAGAGGTGGATAGAGTAGCCAATAATGTTACTCAAGTAAAAGTAAGAAGTACTCGTTCACATAAATACTCAAGTAAAAAAGTAATGGTGTCAATGTCAGATTATTTGTTTGATTTTGTGGTAATCTGCAAAAAAATAAAAAAGATAATAAACCGATTATCATATTTTCAAAAGATAAACTAAAAACATAAATAATATTTTCAAAGATTAAGGCACAAGGAACAAAATTTCACATCATCACATTTTTCACATAAAGCTGTTCTTACATGACACACAGAGGTGGTAAAAGTGCTCTTACTCTTTCTAGATTTCCAAGATTTTACTCAAGTAAGAGTACAGTTACTTCAAAATATTATTACCCAAGTAAAAGTAAAAAGTATTGTGCAGTAAAGCTACTCTATGGAGTACAATTTATTTAAAAAGTGTCTCA
>JAVQKC010089407.1:0-25745 GCA_036025475.1 Philypnodon macrostomus
GCATTCTCTTGATGAGCTTCAAGAGGTAGTCACCTGAAATGGTGTTCACTTCACAGGTGTGCCCTGTCAGGGTTAATAAGTGGGATTTCTTGCCTTTTCATGAAAATAAAGAAAAGTCATTCAATGAATGAGGTGTGTCCAAACTTTTGGTCTGTACTGTATATCTGTAGAAGGATGCTGAGGTTAGAGCTGGCAGATAAGGGGGCCTAGAAAAAGACCAAAGATGAGTGACACAAAGGTAGGATGAGGAAGAGAGGATGCAGAAGATGAGGATAGAAGCATGTTAATTTTTGACCTGTTTTTTTCATCCATCACCAGGCCTATGTTTCTGGGTTGTTGTTATTTTCACTTATTTTTCTCCTCATCTTTCATCTGACTGCTGCTGTTGCTGTCTCTCTGTGGTTCTGGTTAAGACATTCCTGCTACGTCTTGCATGTCCAGCATTTCTAACTTGTATACTGAGTCTGTGAAAAAACTGCGCTCTTCTCACTTCCGTAAGTTGTGCCGTGCCTAGTCTGTCTGTATGTCCATAGTATAACATTATAGCTTCTGTCCCAAGCTTTCCTTCTTTCTCATAATAATCTGATTCCTCATTTTGAGCTCAACCTTAAATCCCTTTATACCGCTTGTGGCTTCTTCTACATTTTAGGATGCTGGGAGATACAGGTTTTAAACTAATTGTACTATGACATTATATCCATGGCATTTTGGATCTGCTGATGAAGCCTACATTGAATTTAATAGTTGTAGATTGTTTGTCAAAAGGTAAGTTGTTTATCTAGAGTTCAGGGTTTTTTTTGGCATTGATTTAATAGCAGTCAGTATTTTGAGGGTATGCTGGTGTATTTGTTAACCATTTGGAGGGGAAATAGCTAAGTAATATGCTGCAAAAATACCACTTCTCCCTTAATCTTTCCTCAGATGGTTTATATACACTGATCAGGAATAACATTATGACCGGTAACCTGTTAGTGGGTGGGATACATTAGTCAGCAGAACAACATTAATGTGTTAGAGGAAGTGTAAGAATTTGAGCGAGATTGACAAGGGCCCAAATTGTGATAGCTAGATGACTGAGTCAGAGCAGCTCTAGTTGGGTGTTCCCAGTCAGTATATCATAGAAAGGTGGTCATAAAGCTATAACTGATCGATGTATATATATTTCAATCCTTGGCTATACATCCACCAACAATTTGCTATACACATTAGTAACATGTGTCTTTCTCTTGCAGCACTCTGTGATTCAAATGATGGATCCAATGCCTCCGAAGAGCGCTGCAAGTCTCCTACTTCAGGTGAGCAAATTTGAAAATAGGTTCAACAAATCTAACTGCATTTATTTTTTAATTACATTATTTCATATGTAGGCTCCACATCACCCTGCAATTCAGATGATGAGCGAAAACAGAAGTTCATTGACAAGGGTACTTTCTCATTTAGAGCTGCATTTGTTCTTTAAAAAAAATAAGCCTTCAAATGACAAGCCATATATGATTATGTATTTTAAAATTATTTTCAGTGAAGTTCAAAAGCAGGCGTTTTTCCAGGACCGTTGCCAATGACTTTGGTAGTGTATAACCTCCATGATTCTTTCTCTCTTAATGACAGCTTCTAACTACACTGTGTCTACGTACTGTGCCAATGAAACAATGCTATCAACAAATTTTCACTAATCACATGGTTTGGGAAAGTAGATGTTAATTGATTGAAATACTTGTTAATCTACTGGATGAAAGGTATCTTTTCAGAATCTGGGCACAGATTTTCTGTGAGTGTATAGTTCAGTATTTTGTAAATGTGGCTTTATTAAAAATTATAGATAATACAAATGTGTGTAATTGTAACCTTTTCAGTCATAAGTCTGAGTTTTACAAAATGTTAAACAATTTTATTTACTGACATTAAAATGCATAGAGAATCTGCCTCCCAGTGTCTAATGTCTAACCCACGGTGCTTAAATCTTTAGGTGAATATTTTCCTCGATCGCTGACACTCGCTGTGAGGCTTTGTGTGTTTCTCTTTCCAGGGTTTGGTTCAGCTTTAACTGTTTGGCTTCCCACTGATCTGTGCTTCCTCCTCCCACTTCCTTTGCATAACCGTGTTCACTGAATTGTAATTACGCTGTTTCCTGAATGCTGCTGCTGGCATTACAGGCTCTTTGGTCTGTGAAGATTCTCATTTATATTCTTAGGCTTTTCTTTAAGAGTGGTTATAGACATGAACAGGTTATGTTTAAGCCAAAAAGAAAAGTTCAATCCAAAAAAGTGCAATAATCAGAAGACTAAAGTTACTTGTATATACCTGCTGTTGTCTATGCGCAAGCTTTTTGTCATCAGCTCACGGTACTTTACAGAAACATGGCTCCCTCTGCTGGTTCTGTGGAGCTTATTATTATCCCTCATTGAAAACACGTAAAAGATGTAATCATGTTTAGTTATATAACTTGTATTATTCAAATACATACGTACAGGCATTTGTTCAGTGGTTATTGCATGGTGATTGCAAATACTCATTTTGTTAGTTAGCCTGTTTCTTAGTAACACTTGTGTGTATAACCACTCTTTACAATTTAATTACAATTTCCATTTGCCTATTAGTTCATTAGAGAAACCTTTGGGATTTTTTAAATTAGCCATAAAACAGGGATATGTGTTTGTCTTACAGCAAAGATGTCTCGGAAAATTAGCTCACCTAATGAGCAAAAGCAAGACCAGGGTAAGACACTAATGATTAGTTTTTGTTTTAGATTAATGCACTTTCTTTACAGGTGACCTTGGTGTGAGATTAATTCATTTTGATAAACCCTTTAACCTCATGTGAGCAGAGAAGAGTCACCGTGCCACAACCTTGAAGCGCTTTAAGTCTGTGGCTGGTGGAAAAACTCACAACGGGTCGTCCCAGAGAAGCCTGTTTAGAACAATATCAGCCCCTAACAACCGTGAGTGGACCAGCTGCTGGACTGCAGTGGGTGAACTGGTACTAACCCTAATACTGCTGGGCTTCAGTCGTTTCAAAACATGACACTAATCTCCTCCATTTCTGATTTTCTGAGGACCCTCCACTGGCTTGACTGCTTTTCATGTTTACATTTTCTTTAAAAGCACATATGATGCAGACCGTATGCTATTGACTTGTGGTATTTCTAAAAAAGGGTGATTTAACTGTGGCAAAATCTTATGTTTCAGCTGCTGGTGAGGCATGGATACGTTTGTAAAATACCAGTTTGTTTTATTGTAGTGTTGCATTGTGGGAATGAGGTCCGATTGTATTCTACTGTAACTGTAACAATGTTTATTTACTTTTGGTTACTTCCCAAATGTTGAAATATTACAGCAATTCAAATGCGTGGGATTGTATTGGGTACTTTGTGTGAATAGTCTCTAAACTTTTGAAAAATGGTAATTGAAGCTGTTGTTTGTGGAGTCAGCATTTTCTTTAAAAAAAGCCATTGTCAGCAAAACACCTGACACCCTCTGTAGGGCTTCTGTCTGGCTTTATGAAGAGGTACCTCATATAACCCCACTTTGAAAACCTGAAGGAATGGCTTTAAATCATGAAGCTTGTGTGCACCAAGGGCATCATTAGGCCTATTTTAGGGTCTTAGCCACCTTATATGTTGCCCCCTCTCCAGAGTAAGTCTCAATTAAACCTGGATTAAACAAGGACTTAACCTGAGATAAACCAAAGCAAACAAAATCTGGTCCTAACTAGAACTAAACCAGGTCTAAACTAGATCTAAAAAACCAAGACTAAATACCATATTGTACAGATGTTTTGCCAAATTCCCAGTGATGTCAATGGTGCACACACTGTATTTGGTCCAGTTAATAACTTTATATATCTAACATGCTCTGTGGTGATTTTTTGAACTGACATTGTGACATTATTTACATTGCTTGCCCTTTGATCATATATTACCTAATGTTTTATTATGTATTTCAGTTACATTTTCCCATTTTCTACTTTTTTGGTTGATTTTATTCAGATGCCAGGGATAACTCATTCAGTCGCTCCCGTAGTTCCAGTGTTACCAGCATAGACCGTGAATCTCGAGAGGCCATATCGTCTTTCCAATTCTGTGAGAGTTTCTCGAGAAAGACGGACCCCGCGGTCAGTCCGAGTTTGTTGGTGGGGACCACACAGGGCTCAGTGATGATGGTGGCTCTAAGTCTACCCTCTGGTCCCGAACAGAGACTGGATCAGGCTGTGGGCATCTCCTCCTGTGGTAAGACCAAGTTCATGAATATTAGATGCAGGTGCTTAAAGGTGTAGTCCGTAAGTTTGCTAAAATATAATAAAAATTAGAAATGAAAAAACGCGTTATCTGACCCTGATCTATGATGTAAAGGAAGTAATCTGCCAATAATTATTATTTATTTTACTTATAAAATCAGTCTCCATGGGCCCCCTAAACAAGTATAAATTTGCTTCTCTGAGTCTAGTCTGTCTAACCATTTAAAACCAATTTATTACTATCTTTTGCCTTGGATATAGGGTTAAAGAGATGGTTGACGTTGTTATCTTAGTCAATAAAGGCATTAGAGGCTGTTATAGGCTATATAAATGAATTTGATTGTATTATATGTATTAAACAATAAGCATATGTAAAACCACTTACTTCCCCAGGTACCATATCCCAGCTGAAAGGAGTCATCCTTACGATGGCTCTGTTGGATGCTGGCGGGTCTCTGCTGCCCCCTGCCTATGAACAGTGGTACGACCCGAACGCCACAGAAGAGGATAAAGATAAAACTCGAAAACGCCGACCTTCCTCTCCTCCCTCATCAGTGGAGGGCCAGGATTGTCAGTTCGCTGTGTTGTGTTCAGAGAAACAGGCCAAAGTGCTGGCAATGCCTTCACAGACGCGCATCTACAAACACAATATCACAGAGGCATCTTTTGTGTTGAGAGCCGATGTGGTGCAGATGGCTGGGACCAACTGTATCATGTGTTTCTGTGCCAATGGACACATTATGGCTCTTAGGTCAGTTCACTGCTTTATATATGCTTATATATAATAATATACATTTTATTTTTAGGTATAACATATTAATGCAGTCCACAAAAAATGAAAAATTTAATGTAACATAAATTAAAAACACCATTCACTTCTTTGTATATCTCCACAGTTTGCCGAGTCTGCGGCCTCTGCTGGATGTGAACTACCTGCCGCTCACCGACATGAGGATAGCTCGGACGTTCTGTTTCTCCAATCTGGGTCAGGCTCTTTACCTCACCTCCTCCACTGAGATCCAGAGAATCACCTACAGCCAAGAGACCTGTGACAACCTACAGGTCTGACACTTACCATTTTATAATTATGACATTACAGCATGATATTAGTCTTTTGTAAGTCTGTTGATATGTTATACGATTAAGCCTATAATTGCATGATAGATGCATAATAGATTCATTATTTTTTGCACAGTTATACAAAAATAGTTCACTTTTGGCATCACTTTTGTACAATGACATGCTCACGTTTTGATTCGTAGGAGATGCTCAGTGAGTTGTTCACTCCTGTGGAAACACCAGAGGCTCCCAACAGAGGTTTCTTTAAGGGTCTTTTTGGAGGAGGAGCCCAGTCCCTGGACAGAGAGGACCTCTGTAAGTACTATCACCTCAGATATCATAAGCTTGGACACTGCATATACTTCTCATAAACATGTACTGGAGAATTATGTTTGTTCTGTAGTTGGTGAAACAGCAGCAGGAAAGGCGTCCCGTAGTCTGGCCCAGCACATTCCCGGCCCGGGCAGTATGGAGGGGATGAAGGGGGCAGCCTCAGGGGTGGTGGGAGACCTGGCCCGAGCCCGAATCGCTCTGGACGAAAGAGGACAGAAACTGTCTGAGCTGGATGAGAGGACGGCAGCCATGATGGCGAGCGCAGACTCATTCTCAAAGCATGCCCATGATGTATGTATTTTTTGTACTTATAAACATATATACATTTTCATTTGAAAACATCTTGTCCACACAGTGTAAGCATTTATTACTTCTGCTTTGCCTTTGTCACATATTTTAGTACATTATGTAATGTTTGTCGTGTGTGTATAAAGTTGAATGGAGCTCGGAAAATCTTTTTTTCACTCATTTATTTAACATTAATTCAAATATAGCCACTTTATTTGCTTTTAAATCCATACATGTGACTTATCCGTGCCCTGTTTGCCTCACAGATGATGCTGAAGTACAAAGATAAGAAGTGGTACCAGCTCTGATGCCAGCGCGTGGAGCCGTGGACTCAATCACGCACACCCCCACCTGCGTTCACATGGAGCTCGTCCCTTCACTTGGGCGTCATGCTTTTTCTCTCAGCACAAAAACCCATTAAATGTATGTACTCTGCATTACCTCAGAGGACTACAGCGGAGTAGACACTGGCCGACCCGACGCTACAGAATGGAAACACTCAATACAAGTCTTGTTCAATTCAACAGTTGAACAGTTATATTCAGTGAATTGACCAAAACGGGTTCACAAACCATCGGTCATGCATTCATTTCTCCGTCTTATACTATATATAACTATCTACACTGCTCCGAAAGAGGAAAGGCAATGCAAAAATGTACTCGTGGTGGCCTGATTTTGCATTTGTTCTTTTCTTTTTTTCCTTCTACCCTTTACGGTGTCTGAAGATCCGAAGTCCTTGAAGAGTATGTTTAGTAATTACTGAATCAATGAAAGATGCTGTGTTATGTTATGTTCTAAATTATTTTAAAGGGAAACTATTCAACTTTGTCATTTATTTCTATTAATTTTCCGTCTTTGGAGCCCCCCTTCAGTTAACCACAAAAACATAAGGTCTTCATTAGTTTTGCATCTTTTGAATTTGTTGAGCACGCTCAATTTGTTACTTTTGCCCTAACCTGAGACTTCCAGGGACGAAGACACAGGGTCACACAGGGTGACTCCAAAGCTTGTTAATTAAGGTCAAAAGTTGCATTGTTTCCCTTTTAAACTTCGAGTTAAGTTTGTCTTGTTTGTTATTTTCTCCAGAAGGGCCTTTTTTAGCACTTAGAAAACAGTAGTGAGTTAAGACAGTAATAATATCTATTGCCTCTCACCTAATAAGGGCTGATAGAGCACTAGTTCATCACCAACATAACCTTTTCAGAGCATTTTACACAAGATTTTTATTTTACAAAATTAAACTATTTATTGGAGAAATCTATTGAATAAATTAAGTATTTTGGGCATTAATTGTTTTATGATTGAAGGCACATTAGTGCTCATAATGTTTACCCCTCACAGTTTACATTAGAAAAGTAGACACACTGGATTTCCTTGAAGGTCTCGTATCAGTTTGACCTTTCTAGGGCTGTAGCAAAGTCAAAGATGTTTTGGACGATAAGATTGTCCTGAAGTTAATTTGTGTATTTGTGTTTCCATTTTGTCAAGCAGCTAAAGTTGTCTAGTCTGTGTAAAAGGTCTTCTACAGCACAATTATTCACAGCTGCCAGTAGAAGCAACCAATGATCAAGGTTTCAGACATGTCTCTGTAAATCCAATTTTTAGAGCTGCACAAAATTACCGTGGGAGTTTTTCTATCAGTTTGATTTTCAAGGGAGCTGGGGTTGACTAATTAATAGGAGGCGTTTCAAACCTGTTTCACTAAGTCAATAGGTGTTAGTTTGGAAATACTAAGATGGTCAGTTTCATTTGAAAATGTGTGATATATTTATTTGAGACAGCATTGCAATTCAGGCCCCTCTTTGCAATTTTGCGTTTGCATTTGTTGGGAATATGATAATTGTGCAGCTCTAATATTAACTTAAACCACATGCAAATCTACTGAGGAATTTGTGTTTTCCAATGTGATTTAATAGACCTGCTATAATAATCTTTGCTGTAGAAGGATGTTTTGTGTCAATGAAGGAAGCATTACCACATTTGCCGGTCTTTTATTTTGAAGGGACTTTGACAGTCCAGATTGCAGTCAAATGTTGTAAACAATGGGACAGCTGGACCCGTATTTTGACAGAGCATCATACTGTACACTTGTGGTTATTTTCTAACACCAAAGAGCTTCATTTCACACAGTTGTCTTGGATTCGTTGCCCCGGATGGCACTCCAGACGCCTACTGTGCTTAGAGGAAGGATAGACATAGACTTGATATGACACTTATCCACTCCTGACTGCTGTATGTTCAAAGTAGGCTACAATTGAAGAGTTTTAAAAGTTGCAAGTTGCACGTATTTTTCTTATTTTAAACGTGTATTATCGGTATATAATTTTGTTAAATGAAAATGTTTTTTTTTTGGGAGTTAAAATCCTTCATTAATTGATCTGATGTTTATCTTGGCGTTTACTACTGACAAAAAAATGTAGAAAGAGTTATAAGGGTTTTGCACTATTTTTTTTATACAAATTATAATTTTTATTTGTATAATTTATTGTCCCATTTTCTGTTTTTCAAAAGGACCAAAACCGTAACAGTAACTATGCTTATCAATGTCATTTGCCAATTAATGCTGATTGCTACAACCTTTTTGTTCAATGTTCAATGATGATACTATATTATATTTATATTTGAAGACAGATATCTATATACTTTTAATTTAGGAGATCTATAATGTCATTTGGAGATGTCTAAAAAAGGTAATAATCCACCGTATGAGCTTGACATTATATATTGCCACATTCGAGCTTTGCTATCAGCAGAGAGGGTCACTCCGGTGTTTGTACTACAGTGGCCTCGACTTTTGAAGTGCTTCAGTTTGCATCATATATATGTCCTAAATGGTCTCTTATTGCACATTGAAGGATGCATGAAAATAAGTGTTTACAAACTTGAAATCGAACCATGTATTAGCCCTTCTTCTAGAGATTGTCTATTTGTATTATCACCATGTTGAACAAAGTCACTCATTTAGATACAAGTGTCCCATCTCCAATCGTTCATGCCACTTGTATGTGTATGTGTGAGAGATTCTTTTTACATCATGGGGTACATATGTTACTGTTCGCTTTTAAAGAACCCTTGTCTAACCCTGTGCTGCAGATGCATCGAGCTTAATACTACATAGGCTTATACACCGGGTTGCAGGGTTTTGGCCAAACGGATGCTCAGTTGCCATACTTCCATCCATCTGTCTATTTGGGATGAATTTCTGTGGAGTATTTTCTCATATTTAGGCAATTTTTGTACAGTTTTATTAAATGACTTTCACATGGATGTCTGACTTAATCTGCTGCCACAAACAATTAGACTGTAGATAATGGTATATATATATATATATAAATACAGTATATAGATATTATTGTGCAATGGAAAAATAAATGTAAAATCAATCATGCATTTTGTCTTGTGGTTTCTCTAAAATGTAAATGTTTATTATTTAGTCGGGGTACATCCTGGACAAATACACAGTATCCTTGCTGATCTTTATCTGCTTTACATTTAAAACATATACTCTTCCCTGCCACTTTATTATGTAGCTCTGGTACCTAATATGTGGCGCATGGTCTTCTGCAGATTAATGTAATATGCCTAGTTGTCTGAGCTAATGTTGCCTTTAATATCTCAAACCAGTCTTCATTTGAGCTCACAAGTGGGTGAAAATCTAATTAGTGATTTGTGGAGTGTTGGATGTAGTATTATTTTTCACATTTGATTCAGTGTAGCCTATATATAGACCCCAAAACTGGAGGCAAGACCATAATACATTTTCAATAGAGAAATTAGAATTAGCCACAAAATATCGCAAATTAAGATGGTTTTTGACAAATGCTAACCACTCTGCTACATGTACAGTAAGTATGTCTGGTATATGTCAGAGCGTGGTTAGGAAGCATTAGTGAATGTACCTCGCATTGTACGTTAATGTAGACATTAGTAATTAGTCTTTTGGCAGTCCTTACAGAAATGTTGAGGACCGCCATAGTTTTTCATGCTCAGAATTATTATATCCTTGACCACAAATCCTCACTTTTGCTCCATTGAACATTTTAAAGGGTCTATACTCCTCCAGTACAAAGATTCAATTCAATTCTGTCCTAAATTAAGCTCTAGAAAAAAAATAATGACTGAAATCAAACGTTGATAGAGCATTTCCCACTAACGTCTGCAGGTGGCGCCAGTTGCCCGTGAACACTCCTCTTTGGCTCACCCGAAGCTCTCCTCACCAGTGGCTGTGACTGAAGCGAGCTGGATGGAGCGGGAGATCTGCTGCAAAGTTGAATCCACGACAAACGAAGACAGAGTAAGCTTCGACAAGTGCACCTTAACGGGCATTTATTGTGTCAAATTCTGCGCTATGCTAGTCTTTACTTTGAGCTTTTTTTTAACTTACGTGGTAATCTGCTCGCTTGTCCATTCTCACGCACGGACAAATGTTTTAACGATAAGCCGTCTCTTTTCGCTGCAATGAATGAGACAAAGAGGATGGAGGCAGCCAGCGGACGCCAACTGTTACCGCTCCGGCGTGTCTTTGTCTAGTTTTGGAGACAGGGTAACTCGGTGCTACGACCGGTTAGCTTATTTATCTTTTTTGTAACCGTTTTCCGCTAACTTTCTCTCAATTTGAAGTCATGCCTAGCTTTACGCAGCTCAACTTACCATGCGCTGGGGGTTAAGCAACTTTCACGCGTTTGTTGTGGGGACTTTTTTGAACACTCCTCGTTTCGGATCAGCTACACGCCTCCCAGAGATGTCAAGGGTCATTTTGACTTGTTTTGCCCTAAGGCGCAACCGGCTTTTCACGGTCCATGGACCTCGTTGTTTTTACTGACGTCAAGGATGTATTTCGTTTCATAGTGATGGGATTTATTTGGAAATCGTGGCTGAGTTTGCTAAAATATCCGCTCAGTGTACTTGAATTGCCGTTTGGAAATGTACTGTATCAGTGCAAAAGGAGTTTATGATCACAGAAAGTTCAGTAACTTGAAGGCTTATTCCTTCTGGGGTCACCACAGCATCTATTTGCATATTTATTTGACATATAATTATACCCTCTACATTTATCTAGGCTTGAAACTGGCTGAATACACTGACTTGTGACCCCTGGTGGTTTTATGCATTAACTAGGCTAAATATTTGCTGTGAAACTGGGGAAAAGGTGTAAATACAAGTACATTGATGTTGAAAATTTTGCTATATTTTGCATTGTCAACGTCTAAAAATGACTGGCTTCAATAACCCACGACCTACCAACGGGTATAACTTGAAGATGCTAAATGAATGAAAGCTACTACTACTCTCTACTCCCTCTACTGGCAATGATTGATCTGAAATCCCATATAGCCCCTTCAAGACAAGGCTGTGTCTGTGCACTGTCCTAAAATGAGCCAAGGACCTGATCTCATCCTTGAGTGGCTGTCCGAACTCCATCTCTCCCAATATGTGGAGGCATTTCTCGATAACGGCTACGACGATTTGGAAGTTTGCAAACAGATCGGAGAGCCTGACTTGGACGCCATTGGAGTTCGAATCCAGTACCACCGACATAAACTTCTGACCGCAGTTCGACGCCTACAACTGGACGAAAAACGGAAATCTGCTGGTTACTATTTCACTTTGGAGCCTTTGGGAAGCAATACATGTCAACACAATTCCCAAATAATAAACGACAACTTCCGATCACAGACGTTGACCGCAGTGAGACACCAGGCCTCTTGTCCGGGGAATCACAACCCAAGATACACTGATTGTAATGACTTTGTGACTTATCCCAAACTCAAGCTTAAAGTTTTGATCAGGGATAAACTGGCAAAAGATAGGATCGACCTCGGAGAAGCACCTTACACCCACAAGGTAAGGCTCTGTGTTTATGGCCGCTCTGAGAAGTGCTGTCGTATCACATTTTATACATGCCTGTTGAGTTATGTGGGCTGTGAAGAGTGTGGAGAATTGGTTTGATGGCTGGCTTCTTCTCATCATCATCTGTGTTCTTAAATACTTTAGCTTTGACTGCTGTGACGGCATGATGGTGTGGTGTAGTATATATATATTATATTAAATCTCAATTTGTTTTGGTTGGGTATACAAAAGGGCAGTTTGGTAGACTGGCGTCACCCAGCCCCTAATGCAAATAAGTGGAAGAATATTAAATTAAGATATATCAGTAATTCTTTTTTTGAACGATCATCATCATGTTAAATAGCATTTGCATTGCTGAAATTGCTGGATACGAATCATGAAGCTTAGGAAAGTCTTTAAAGTTTTTAGCTGAGATTGACAGGGGCAATGACCAGTCACTGTCAATTTTCTGCTAGACACATTAGCTCAAAGAGTTGACACTTCCACTTTAGCTGGAATAACATACATTCAGTTTGATGGTAAATGTAATACAAATCAGGAATAGAACTAGGTCCTTCAATTCAGCCCGTTGAGATACATCAGTCTACTGTATGCCCTTTGCTTGTTTCCTTAGTAATGCAGGGTAGCTAGCCTGATTCCTTCTCATTGGTCATATGTTTGACCCCTTCAGACAGAGGTCACTGGGACCAATCCTCTGTAATCACCACACACACTTGTAGCAATAACACTTCATTTCTATTGATGAAGTTCTTACTGCCACTGGCCGTCGGCTGGACTGTGACCTCTGACTCTGATAGTTAATGTAATTGCTGGGAGTTTTGTTTGGGGTCAGACAGATCCATTCAACACTTAATAGACTACAGTCAAATAGCCCAGGGTCAAGGCCAAGCAAATGACACGTTTGACCTTATTTCAACAAACGGGCTATCGATACAGCATTGTGGGTTATATAGAGAATATTCTAGCAAAGAATTACATTTGTGGAATTAGACTGTGTGTGATGAAGCGTAGCCAGACAGATAATCATTTGTGGATGCTTTTTGCCTCAGAGTATGTACAAATCACAATTTTTTGTGTGTGCGGATATTATTGTTCTCTGCATTTGACTCATCATGCCAGTGCCACTGACATAAACATATAGGTGCATCATTAGAGCTGCAATAATGAAAAGCTATTGTCTTCACAGTTTGCAGCCTTGTGTGCTGTTAAAGCCTGTGAGCATAACTTTGAATCACCCCGCTGATGCCTTTGGTTGATCTACATTTTCTCTGTAAATAGTAAAATAATCTATAAAAAGCTATTTTGTCAAATGTTTTCTATATCATATCTCCAGGACAAATGGTGATTCCTAGTCCTTGGTGTTCCTTTAGTTTTCCTCTGGTTTTCATCTAGTTTTCCTGGGCAGAATCAGTTTTGAAGCTGCTCATCAACAATGAATGAGTGTGGTCTGTGAGACAGCCAGGTGCAGCTGTGATACACATCTGACCTGCTTTACTAATATAGCCCCTCTCATCTCTCCAGAAATATCCCATTATAAAACACTGTCCTGAACCATGTGCACCCCAAATTTCAATGTCCGAAAACTCGTACGCACAAATAGATGTTACTTCATTTTGAGACCATGTTTTTCAGCTTTCTCCTTCTTGTGTCATCACAGTAAATAATTTTCTAGTTTGCCTTAATAGGGTGCTTTACAGAAGCCCTATTACCTTCAGATTTGAATACTAATATTTTCCACAACATCTCAAAGGTGCGCTATTGGATTGAGATCTAGTGCTAGTGAAGGCCAATTGAGACGATAATTGATTTGGTCTGACCTAATTTTCCAGGCTTGGGACTTGTACAAAGTTAGGCTTATGCTCATATTATTTAGCTTCAGGTGACTGTAGCTAGACATGGTTAATTTCTGTTCTTGGATTTCTTGTAGCAGGGTTTCCTCCGTGATTACTTTCATTCTCAAAGGAAGCCATCTCTAAAGCACCTCTTTGTTATAAAAGTTTAATTCTCTTTGCTATTTACAAGAGCTTCACTGTACATACAGTGGGGTCTGAGCAGTTTCACTGAGCAGCATGTGTATCATAAAACATTCATCTGATACAAACTCGTAAGTGGAGCGGGACTTTGAGATTCCACACTAACCTTTTTACCTTTTAAGGTTTAGATGTTATTGCTATGACGTTCAAAGTTTATGTAATCATTTTGAAAGCAGCTCTGAGTCCAAACCAGTGCCTTTTCTCTGTCAGAGCAGGCCCTGTTAAAATGTGCTGGAGGTTGAACGGTTGTGAAAAGCAGCTGGGACTGCTCCAGATGATTTAAACTAACTAAAAATAGGGGCTCATTAGCATACAGTTAAATTTGACTACACCTTCTTGTAGTCGAATACCTGCACGCTCAAAATTCTAAAAGAAAGGGGTGCACAGAAGCAGAGTGGTTCACACCTCCCACTGTCCCCAGACATGGGTGCTCTAGGAGAATTGGTGACTTGGTCTGTAAAGGATTTTCTGCCTGTGTAACTGACATTGTCCGTTGAGTGCCTGCCTAAGGCTCATAGGCACATAGTCACCTGCAACCACCAACAGCATTAAGCAGAAGTCGATTGAACAGTGTTCCAGCAATGATTACGGTAATCTGAGAAAAATACATTACATTTTTTATTTTACTAAATTTAGTTCACAAAAGCCATGTACAAATCTGTTTGTATTGCATAAATGTGCTTCTTCAATGGCAATGCTCAGTTTGTCTGCTCTGGGCATTTGTGTTCTATGGTATCTCTTTAGTCATTTTATACTTCACATTTCTAATATCATATTTAAGTCTGAAAAAGAGTAGATGAGCAGTTAGCCTATTGCATATGGGCAGAGGAAGGTTGCATAATGCCATTTCAATATTCATCACTTGAGACTAGTGAGTTCCTCTGGCATTTCTCACAACGACTTTTATCTGCCTTCCTATTACCAGGTGCAGTTTTGCCTAAAGACGGCCATAAATTACTTAATAAAGTCATTTATTCCACTCCTGTAAGCACATTTCACTCATTACATTTGGACCATTTAGTCTTTAGGCTTCTGAATGCATAAAAATGGGTGATTATCGTTTCATTTATTTCCAATGTGAATACTAAGCACCGAAAGCTTGAATTTAGGGAACCTCATCAGCGAAGAGTTTTACCACATCCAGGTCAGAGCGATTTGTTGAGTATTTTGGCACTCGCGCTCTTCCAGGTTGATTAGATTTAGTCTAAACATTTGGTGGTGGAGGGCTGCAGGTATATAGGCCAGTGCCCAGATTCACGCCAGGAATAGAAAAACCTCAGCCGCCCCAGGGCAAGACTGCAATTGGCACAGTCAGCAACTCATGCCCAAAAGTGTGCCAGGCTTTTTTTAACCTACAGACAACAGCGGTAAATTTTACAATCACAGGTGTAGGACACAGTGGAGTGAATGTATGGCTGAGGTGACATAACCTTAGAACATTCATGCATTATGATGTATTTAAATGTAGTTTTTACAGTATAAACTTTGGAAATCAGTCTGAACCAAGACTCCACTAGGTCTTAGTCAATACTAAACTGGGACTAAACCAGGCCCTAACGGACATCCATCAAGACATGAACTGCAAAAAAACACACAAAAAAGCAGGCATACCACTACTGTTTACCATTTAGTTTAAAGTTATTCTATAAATAGAAAGGGTAATAACTGGCACAGGTATAGGAACAAGAGATTACTCATGTGCATGTCAGAAGAAAAGCCTTCAATATGACTTCGGTATCATACCTAACTGTGAGATACTTGTAACTCCGTGTTGAAGAATAAATAATGAAACATACTAACTTTAGTTTACAGTATCTCCCACTTGTTTTGTGCAAAAAGATACATATTTAATCTTGACAGTGAGTTTGGTCTCCTTATTCCACAGAGGCCCTTAGACTAACCTACTTTCACCAAACATAGCCCACCAGCACTACAATGATTCATGTGTGAGTTATGACAATTGGTGAATAACGTCTGTTTTACAATATGATAAAACAATGGTGCGACCCACTTTTTGAGTCCCAGGCCACCAGTTTCGAATCAACGTTCTAGAGTTCAGTATTCCTTAGTTTTTGCCAGCACCAGAGATAAAATGTACAAACTAAGTCATAAAATACTTAATTGTTGTATTTGTATGTATATTAAGTCTTGATCTCAGTGCAGTTTGAATGGGTGAAAATTTGCCTAAACTAACTAATAAACCTAGTTTCAAACATAAACCAATAAATAAACCAGGGATTAATGCAGAAAAGGGCATTACTAAACCAGGACTAAACAAGTTCTAATATGGGACTAAAAGGTTATCCATATTGGGTCTTAACGGGGTTTTAATTTGGACTATATCAGGTCTTAACCAGGTCTGAATAATTTCCTGGACTAAACCAGCAAATCTACCGCTCTGCATGCTTTCAAGGTCCTCTTTAGATCACGTCATTACAATTTTGCAGTTGTGTGACCGAGAGAGCGAGCGGGGGAATTCATTTAATCTACACAGATGGGATTAGACACCGTCGGTGCATGTCCTAAGGCCCTCTTTCCTCCTGCTGCAGTTTAGGAGCTGTCTAATCCTGTCTACTGTCGGCTGTGTACGGGTTTGGTTGCATCATAATCAATCCCCAAAGAGGTTTTTTTCAGCACGTCGTATCACTGGATCAGACAACCCTCTAGGATCTGTTACGGATAGAGGGTAGAGAAGTAATATGAGAAAAGATGGATTAGTTGTAGGTCTACAATCTGTTGCCATGGAAGATGTTTTCAAATAGTAATCTGATTCACACACCCAAGAAGTCCATGTATACCAATGGACTACTTCAGTTAAAGAAATTGCTAGTACTCTTGTCATTATATGTATTGGCAGAGGTGGAGCAGGGTTGTCCATTAAGATAAAGTTTGCCCATTTGATAACCACACCCAGACCCTTCTGTTGTGTCCTTGTGCCAGACACTTCAACCATTTTGTCTGTGTCACTGTGTTAAGTGTGAGTGTGGCGGTGAAAAAGCCATCAGTGTGTAATATGAATGTCGCATCTCTGTCAGTCTGCTCCAGGGCAGGTGTGAAGAATCTTATCACACAATAAGTGTGAGACTGGATTGAACGATTAGCTGTAAAACACTTGCCTTGAGGAGTTTTGCCACAGACAAGGTGGATTTTTTGAGAATTTGTGAACAAAACTATATCAAACAAACCATAAATAAACCTTGCTAGGAAACATTTACATCATCACTCCTGATTTATTCTCGCTGGACAAGAATACATACAGTTGTTCTTTTTGCAAATTTTTGTTTTCAAGTCTTAGAAACATTCCAATCAAAACCTCCCGATTCAGCTCAGTCCACTCCCTTTTAAAACGTTCTACAAAAGCTCTAACCAGAAGGCCTCAGTACTGGCCCTAAAAAAGGCCTCCAAACAAAAAAGATTGCGATCAATTCAAAGGTTTCCCTGTTTTTCTGTGTTTTTGGTCCAAACCAGCAGCAGGCTCTGGACATAAAAAGCCTGTCTCAATGGGACCAGCTTTAAAGAACAGCTGTGAAGCCTTTGTGTCTAAAAAGCACACACCGAATGGACTGGTAACATTAAACTTTACCAAAGACACAGTGTGCGGGGTCTGTTGGTAAATACCTTCATGTTGCTTTGGATAGTTACATTTGGGATTGGTGTTTATGCTAGCTTTCTGCCCATTTTATAGTTCTCATTTATTATACTGAGACGTTTTAGATATTTTTTGATGAGCTTCAGCTATTTACAGACTCTATTAATAGAGTGTCAGTTCTCAGATGTCAGAGATTTGAGATCATTCTGTAGAAGACTTTTCTGAACTCACATGACAGTCATGAGGGAGGTGGGCTACAGCAGCAGAAGACCACACCAGGTTCCTTGATATTAGTCAGTGAGTGAGCAATTTGCTAATGCTGCGTTCCAGTTATCCTTGGAGCTCGGAAGTCGGAGCTCGGAGTGACAGAATCTCCAAGTTGAAGCGTTCCAGTTGTTAACTCAGAAATAAACAAATCTATTACATTAACGGCTTCATTTAGCAGTTAGCAGGATTAGCAACAACAGCATATTTTGTAACCGCAGATGCTAACATGCTAACAGGTACCGAGTTGACAGTAGTGAATGGCTCGTATCAAATTAAGTTCATTGACTATTATACAAGTTATATTTAAAATTTTCTTGTAAAACAGGGCGCCACCATGTTGGATTTCTCATCTGGGGGTTGTCAGAGTTGCCCCGAATTTCCGAGTAGGACTTCCCACATCAAGGGCCATTCCAGTTGATTTTTACAACTCGGAAATCCCGATCTCCGAATTGTAAATATCATCGATTGTGATTAATTGTGCAGCCCCATTTTATACGATCTTAAAGACTAGCTTGCTAATTGCTCATGTTCTCATGTTATTCATCCCCTCCAGCTCTTCACCCACTCATTAATCATCTTTCACTGTTACCATGCTCTCCTTGTTCTTCTGGCTTATCGTGCATACGTTGTGGGGAAGGCCTACTTATAGACTTGATTCATGTTATGTCAGTGTAGATTAGGTCAAAACCACTGGGCCATTATGGGGAGAATATTGCTGGATTATTGCACTAAAGGGGGCAGAAGACTATAATGCTCCAAAACACTCAAAAGCTTAACATGCCATGAACAAGCCTATACATCACTGTAGTAAATTCTTCGCTATTTTACTCCTTTGACACCAAGGACAAATGTTTCAAAACAGGACAAGCGACTATCATACCAGCATACATTCTGCCAGTGTGCATCATTTCAAGCTGGAAAGGCATATGTTAGCCACGTTGGGGATTCAATGTAATGTATAATGTAAACTGTGAGTTAAGCAGGGCAAATCATTGACCTATATTTATGAATTTAAGATTAACTACAGCTAGCCTGGTTCAGCTGATCGGGGAGTTTCAGTTATAGTGGCTTTTAGATTAGAAAATTTTTGCCCCAAGTGAAGCAGAAACCTTTCTACATTAATATTAATTTAATTATCTTCTAATACAGGATGCCCTTTAGGAGTTAGTTAAGATGTGAGGCCAGGGCTGAGAGGAGATGTTAGAAGTTAGAAGCGCAAGAACATACAGTGATGGACAGTTTGACACCTACATACAATGAGAAAAGAACAGGATAGCTTACATAGTCTAGAACATTCTCAAATTTGTCCCAAAGATACAAAAATTTGTGTGACTCTTCCTTTCAACCACCAAGTTTGGCTGGATAACAATTGGTTCTCTCTGGCTTCCTCCTACATTCATGTATAGCCAAGTGTAAGTTAAATGAAGTTCAGTTAATTTAATACTTGGATTGGCAATCCTGTTTTGTTTTTAGATCAAGCTGTTTGTCATTCATGTAATATGCATTAGCACTGGAATATACTTGAATTGAATGTATTTATTTGACACGAACAGGCATAGGATTGGCTACAGCTGTCTACAGTGTGCTTCAAGTCATGCCAACTGGTAGCATTAAAGGCATAAAAGATGTACTGGTTGGCTTGACATTTGCTTGTCTGTCTGTGTTAAATGTAAAATCACATGATAATTCACATACATTAGGAGATCAAAGATTTCATGTATGTAGGTGTGGACAATATGGTAAAAATATAATATCACAATTTTATTCATTTTTATTCATATGATTACTAGCATTGTCAGAGTGAAAATAATGAAAGAGCAGAGCACACCCCTTAATGTATGAAACCTTTAGAATTTAGTCTCAATCTCTCCAGTATATTTGCAAAATTGTTACTATGGCACATCTGACATGCATAAGCCTCTCGGTCTCACTTCCCCTGACATCAAGGTTCCTATTGCCTCTAGTGACAAGCCTTTGAAGTATTAATACATTTTAAGAGCCACTTGTCAAGCACAGCAGAACATTACTTCGTACATAACACTGTCCATTTGTTTCCATTCATCTTATTTTGGATTTAACAAGCTGTGTCTAAGCTCCAGGAAGCCTATAAATTCACACTTGTTAGTCTGCCAACCTCACCTCAGCGTGGTCTCTTTCTTTAAACAGGGCTAATCAGGGCCTTTGAAATTATATGGCACACACTGAATTTTTAATCACAGCGTTATTGAGAAAGCTGCTGCTGCTTGCTTGTATATACATGCAAAAAGGCTTTAGCATAGAAGATTAGGTTAGACAATGTTTTGAATCTGAAGGTGTATCTAGGTAATGTTTAATATTTAGAGCTCCTCACCAAAATGATCTTGTGCAATAAAAATACTTCTATTGAACATTTTTATTTAAATGTTCACTTACATTTCAAGTCCCATTGTGTGTATTCCAGTAATGCAGATGCTGCTGATGCGTCAGATACCAAAATAATAGGAGTGTGCTTTTGAAGAGTGCTTATCAAATCTGTAGGTGTGGTATAACTCTTTATGGTGCTCCTCTCAAACCATCCATTAGTGTTTGCAAAGGTCTGTTGAAATGTAAAGTGGATAATGATTGAGTGTGTGATTGATTTTGAAGCTAAAAATTATTTAATTTATTATAACTTGCATATTATTGTGTTTTGACCTCTCAGCATGCTGAATCTTATTTGGTGACAGGTTGATTTATGTGGATTTGTTTGAAGAGATTAGAGGTCAGTGGTCAGTTCAGTTCCAGATAATTGTCATGAATACTCTCAGACTTTCCACAACAGTAATGCAATACACATTTGAAGAAACCAACAAATTAATCAATAAAAAGTTGAAAGTCAAAGGTTATTTTTGTACTTATTCGTTTGCCTTTTCTTTCCATTCACTGACATCAAATCCAACTCTGCAACCTCTTCTCTTCACACCTACTAACTTCATGTTCTCTTCAAAATAATGGTGGAGACATTTGAAGCCTGTTTTTGCATGTAGAGTCACAAGTTAAAATAGCAGAGGCTGTCCACCACTATAAGCCTTTCACATTGATACTGTAAGACAGAGCAGACATTTCTAGCTAATATTACGGCTTTCTGCTGCCTTGTTCATTCATCTTTATGTAGACAGTATTATTATTATTATTATTCTTATTATTATTATTATTATTGAGAATATAGGTCACACATGATTTACAGATTATAGTTTGTTGACTCCAGTGCATCCACATGGCTCATACATACTGTATATGAATAATCTAACTCACTTTGGTTGAATGCATTACCCCTTGTACAAAAGCACAGGCACATTATGAGCATGTTTGGCTGTGTTTTTCCTTGAATTACATTACATCATACTTACATGGCGATAGTTGAACATTTATACTTTTATTTTATTATAACAAGTGGATGGTATTGCTTGCTTTCTATCATCAGATCAATTATTACTGCTGCATGGGATGTATGGATGAACAACCTAATCCTTGACCTACATCTGTTTGCTGTTGACCTTTTACTTAAGCACTGCTGTGAGAACACAAAGAATAAAACTAGATCCTAAATCACGCAGTACTGCATGAAAAGAAAAGATTGTATCATGATATGAAACTATGATCTGCTAATCTTAGAAGATTGCTGAATTGTGCTGTTGTGGATTTGTTTATGTTCTCTTCATTCCAATATTTTGACTGTAACAAAGCCTGTGTTCGGATTAAAACATATTATGAAAATGGAATTGGATGTACATCGAATTTGCAGTTTCAAAAGATGATTTTTTTTTTTTTACTGTATTGTTATTGTGTGTTTTTAAAGACAACATAAAATTGGTTGACTGCTATAATGCACCACATAAACCTCCATATCCGTTACCACTGAACAGACTGAAAGACCACAATAATAATAATTTATAATAAAAAAAATGAAGATATTATTAAAATGCACTAGACCATTGTTTCCTATTTCACTTGGGCATAACATTTAGAACTGATATAGTGAGGTATATGATTTGTTTATTGTATTTCAGGTATTATATTTTAAACATTGAACATGGGCATCTCTGCTATAATATTCCCTGGCTACACAATCAGGAACAACAGTCCTACAAATGATCACTGTATTTTGTCATTTTTGGTGTTAATCCAGCTGGGCCTTTGACATTATGACTTTCATTACAAACCGCAGTATCCAGTGTATTTGATCTATTGTGACACTGCTCTATAGAGGCGATCAGACTTGACCCATCACACCTGACCTTTGAGGAAGGCCATAGGCATCAATACAAGACCAAGCCAAGGATCAGCCTGCTCTGAATCTTCTATCTCTTCAAACAGTGACCCAGTTTTTAAAAAACCACTTGTCACGATGGACTGTAAAATTTCACTAGTAAAGAAATAACCACTAATTGATGAATATGAGAGTAAATGGTCGTCAGTCTGTGTATCTGTGTTCCCGACTAACTGGTCATTGTCTGGGGTGTACCCTGCCTAAGGCCCATAATTGGGTATATAAATGAAAATCACAGGAATACCAGATTAAAAAATAAATTAATACATTTAATGAATAAAAGCTAATTATCAAGGGTTGTACTAGAGCAAGTGACTTATAAACTATGTAAAAATTGTCCTTCAAAGCCATAAAAATACATTATTTGAAAGTATCAAGGTATTTAAAAACTTTTAATACAAGAAAAAATATGTGTATGGTATTCTGTTTTCATTTAAACTAAACCAAGTCATGATCGATTTGCATTGCATATAATACATCTTGGTATGCGAAATTATAAGATGCTTCAATCACTATTTATTTGGCTAATTGGGAATAGCTAATGCGTATAATGTCAGGCTGTCACGATCTATAATGTATTCGATCCAAGAAATGCGGGTGAAATGGAACAGTTCCAGTGTGTATGTTTTTCCTAAGGTTTCTAGCACTAGCCTGATTTTCAGTCTCATTGGATTATTATGGTCCCAATGGATTTGAGAGTGTGGTTTTATTATGAATAGTGCAATGAATAGTGAAAACCAATCATGAGTGCAAGTGTGGCTGACAAGTCAATCGCCGAGGATGAAATGTATCTAACGTCTGCAGAAATCTCAATGTCAAGGGGGAAAATTCATAGTATAATTGCATTTTGGATGTATAATATTTTAATGGATTGTGGGGTTTTATGAAAGATTTTAATGTAAAATATTAGGGAAATAATATATAAGCAGCATCTCATAGAATGTACGTATTATTCAGCTATTTAACCCTATATCTCTGCAAATATTAGATGGATTTTTGTAAAAAAAAAATGAAATAAAATAATTAATAGTAATAAAAAATCTGATTTGAAGATTGTGAACTGTAGAACTCTTTTATGTACAAACTGTCCCTACTGGTCATAATTTTTTTGTTTAATTGATTTTCCTAACCTATGTCTGTTGCAAAGGGAGACCGTAAGCTGGCTACTCTTTTCCAAAAGCTCACGAGCAGTGAGATTGTCAGAAGTATATTTCCAAGGCTCTCTTCTGCTCAATGAGACAGAATCTAGCTATTAGATACAATTTTCCATATTCTTCAGTGATCGGTAATGGATAATTTGTGTTTTTTATATTTTTCAGATGCCCTAGTGTTCAGACACCACTGACTCATCAACAGGCTCCTATAAAACAGATATCATTTCGAGCCTTGATACAATGGCGTGCCACTCTTTACAATGTTGTGGCTGAAGGGTCTTTCTATTAGGCGCCAGGACCAATATCCATTCACACATTTTCAGACCTTGGAGAGCTCCAAATTAGATCATATCTCTCACATTCACACCTTTCATTAAAAAGTGCTGGATACATTAGAGGAGATGTTCTCTGCCAGTTTTTTGTACCCTGGCATCTAAAAATTTAGTCCAGTATTTCTCCAAAGACGGTATAAGCCCATATGTATTCCGTAACTGTCCACACACTCTTGGTTTGGAGAAGTGGATAGGAGCAATGTTTCAGGCTTCGTGCAAAAACGTTTATGCTATTTGGGTTTTTACATTTTAGTTAATAAATTGACCACCCAGAACAACACTTCATTGCTAGACTATACTTTTATAAATTTATATTTTAGTTACCTACTCATCTGTGTGTCAAAAGTCATGCCTTTGATCAAATACTATAGTGCTTCATGGCTGCATTTCTTTACCATGTTATATCTGGATACATGTACTGTCTGAATAATACATAGCATAGTGTTTTTCTTGCTTCGGCGCCAGAGAAGAAGAAACTGCTTCAGAGTAGTGGGCCGAGCCGCATGGGAAAACAAAATGGGCGCCGAGCCCATGTGGAAGTTTTAGGTGTAATAGTTCATGTGTTCGGTACGGCTATGACATGTCCCAGAGGTGATGAACGTAGAGGTCATGGTGTTTTATTGGTCTCCATTAGAAATAGTGTTGTGCTATGAGCTGAAAAACCAGGTCAAAACACACTTGGGTTAGAAGCATACATGTTTGAAGTCAAAGCCCCGGCAAAATATTGATTGGCAGTTTTCATGTTTAGTGCAGATTGATGTTCCAGTTTGGATTGATGCTTTGATGCTGCCCACAGGCCTTTTGTTGAGTAGTCACTTCCCAGGGATAACGATCTAAATTAGCTTTAGCATTATTCACAATACATCCTATAAATGAATGGTGTTTTCTGGCATCACTCACTTTCCATAAAAGCTAAATTTTTTATGGATGAAACTGCATTTCTGCTGTATAGTGGCACTATTATTGTCATTGAAAGGAATTATACAGTTAATAAATGCCTTGTTTCTGCAGCTAACTGTTTATTTTTGATGACTTTGCATTTGCTGGAAGTTGGAAATCTACTGGCTGGAATTTAAGAGGTATTTCTTTCTGGTTTGGTTTGACACTTGGTTAATATGGTAGTAATTGATACCATTACAGGCTGGAAACTGTTTGTCTATAAATGCTTTAAAATCTATTGATAAAAACAGAAACTATGTGAAAATTGCATACAGAAAGATGGTAATAACTTAATTCTCACCAATAAAAATTTATATTTGATGGATCTCAAACACATCTTGCCAATGTCCTGCTTGCAGTGTGTTGAGCTTGTAGTTCATTGCATTTTGATCACTTCTGTATCACTTCTGCATCCAAAAATGTAAAACTTGTTTGACACTGGGCTTTTGAACTAGCCTGTGCAGCCATGGGTTATTTAACTGCAGCTTTTTTGTTGTTGGGGGGTGGGCTTAGCAACAGGACTGCTGTTGCTGTCCAAATGTTGTTGTCTTTAATCTGTTGTGTTTATGTGTCAAGGGGGGGTCGCCAACTGTCAATGCTAAACACAAGATTAGCGATTCGATATAGTTTAAAAGGGTCAGTTAGGCGCCAATATGGAGCCAAAGTCCTAATAATAATAATAATAATAATAATAATAATGCATTAGTTTTATACAGCGCTTTTCTTTTTTACATTACATCATTTTTACATTACATTATTCATTCACTCCACAGTCACACCCGGTGGTAAGCTACTTGTGTAGCCACAACTGCCCTGGAGCATACTGACAGAGGGCGTGGCTGCCAGTCTGCAGCCCCTCCAACCACCACCACATTCTTTCATTCATTCATTCATAGGCAATGCGGGTTAAGTGTCTGGCCCAGGGACACAACAACAGCGTCTGCTTGGACGGGGACTTGAACCACCGACCCTCTAGTTGAAGGGCGTGCACCTACCCACTGCACCACTGCCAACCCGGCAATGTATTGTTCCAGTGACACGGGTCCCACCGTGGTTTTATATAGAACATAACATTGCCCAATTACAAGCAGTTGAAATCTTTCTAAATATGCAAAAGCTACAAAGTCTACACATTTGTCCTTCACAACAATACAATATAATAATAAACCAATAGTTAAAGTCAACAAGTACAGTATAGGACACACCTTCTCATTCAATGACTTTCCTTTCTTTCCATGACTATTGACATTGTAGATTCACGCTGAAGGCATCAAAACTATGAATTAACACATGTGGAAATATGTACTTAACAAAAAAGTGTCAAACAACTGAAAATATGCCTTATATTCTAGTTTCTTCAAAGTAGCCACCTTTTGCTCT
>JAVQKC010089409.1:0-10422 GCA_036025475.1 Philypnodon macrostomus
GGAAGTGTCTGGGGAGAGGGAAGTCTGGGCGTCCCTGCTTAGACTGCTGCCTCCGCGACCCGGCCCCGGATAAGCGGAAGAAGATGGATGGATGGATGGATGGATGGATGGATGGATGGATGGAAAAGCACTATATAATTGGAAGTTATTATTATTTTTATGATTATATTTGATGAGATGATAAGTAATCTTCACATATGTTTCAAGCACCACCAAAATTCTTCTCAATGCACTATTTTTCTCACGTGATGGCACAAGAATCCAAACTGTTCTGCACAGACACAAATCTCCCAGTGGGCATATGCCGTGGTCCTTAATTAGGACTTTTATTTGTGAAATGATCTGGCCAAGGGGAAAGAGTCTTCTTCGGAATGTGTATTGTTTTATGTATACACATTTTTCATTTGCTGACAACTGCTGTAGAATGAGTGTCAGTGTAATATTATGCAAATGGATTCAATATACTATCACACATTCTTGTATGTGCTCTGAATATGAATATGACACTGGTGAGTGACTGATGATGTGGAGCTGACCTGTCTGTGAATCAAACTGCTCTCACACACACCGCTCATTCACAAACACACAATATGCAAAAGGATCAAAGCTTTTTTTTCCAAATATAATAGCAAAAAGCTGGTAGTAAACATGATGATGAATGAATTAAATAAATGGAGTTTGGCAATTGGCTGAATTGAAACGAATAAGTATGGTTATTCTGACAATTTTAGACCTTTTTTGTACTTTTGTTCTGGGTTCCGGCACAGTTTCAAGTTCATTGTTTAATCTGGTACAGTACAAATATTGTGTTCACATAGAGGAGCTGAGACTGTGCCTTTATTAGATGACATTTTTAAACAAAGTTAAAAGGAAAACATTAGCAAAGAACCATGTGACTGTTGTGGTTTGAAATGGATGTTGATGGCAGTGCACTTAAGTCTTGCTCATAAAAAGAGAATGGGGCAATAAGCATATAACGATAATTGTGAGTATAAAACATAATTAAGGTAATATGCCTAATAAGTGTAAGACAGCAGACTTTTATGAGCCGGCTGCGAAACGACAGACACAATATGATTGTCAGATGATTTCTCTAATGTACGTTGAGTGTTCATCTGTGCAAATAATGCTTTTTTCAGCTTTTGTAAAAATGAAATTCAGAAACATTTATTGAGTGGCGTCCCTCTGTGTGGCTGTGGGAGGAAGATGAGCATTATGTTAAGTGTTAAGTGCACTCTCATTATTGACATGCAGAATGGAAGTGATGATAATTTGTTTGCCATATCCATTTAGAGCTGCATTTAATAAAGCACAACATTTGTGGAACTCTTCATATCATCAGCCTTAGAGCAGAGAGCTAAAATAATATGACATTCTCATGTACACACATTAACGTCTTTATGTTTAAATGTTGATGCTTTTATATGAACTAGACTGTTAAAACACTTCTGTGTCACTAAAGCTGACCGGAGGAGTGTGTGTTCAGCACCTTGGGTTAGGTTTGAAAATGATATTTTACATTTACTCCCTTTGAAAAGTGATTTTTTTATTCCAGCCAAAATTAGTATTAGGCAACATTACTGCACTTACTACTGCTTATAAAAATCCCAGTAACCTGCCACTCATAGAACTGGAGTTACATCCAGTTACACTATTGTAATATATAAGATATATGTTCTTTAAAGATTCTCTACTCTATTAGAGGGCATGTTGCCAGCTGCAACTATAAGTATAGCATTATTCAGTTGTACACAGGGACAGCTCAGACTTCTTGTGGCTTAGTTTGTCAAAGACCTGCCAAACCTTCTATCCCCTGCAGTACACAAGAACACATCTTCAGACTCATTTTACCAGTGTCGGCTGCAAAATGTGTGGCATAGTTTCAACTCTGCAAGTCAAAAGCCATTGGATTTGATATTTCTCTGTTCTGTGTGTGTTTATGTGCTTGTTTACCAGAGCAGCCCTGTACCAGCACAGAGAGAAAGCACTGTCTAGAACTGTTTTTAAAATCTGATTTAATCTGAATAACTCTCCCTTCTCTGTAGATTCCAGTGTGACAGCATCCACACTAATGTGATCACCGGCCGCACAGCTGCAGCACAGGGGCATCGTGAAGGTAACATTAAAAAGAAATACAGATAAATGTGAGATTTTAGGTACACACATAAGTTAACACTATTCTATTACACCCTTAACATACAACAATCTTAACAGCAAAACATTACACCTGAACCACTTTATCAGATACAAGGGTTTATCTAATAAAGAATCCAGTGAGTGCACCTCAATCAAAATAACCATCTGTTTATGGATAAAACAACCAAGACAACAACAGGTTGTGCCACATAATCTGAATGACTGCTTTGTGCATAAAACACACCAATAATCATAAAAGTATAACTCCACTGATTGAAGAGCAATGTGACAGAATAGCCAACTGTAAATCCAAAACAGTGAAATCTCATAAATAGGGGAAAACACTACTTATGATTTCTAGTTGTACGTAAGTTATTACCCACTAATGTATACCATAACTTTATGAATCCTGCTAAGATGTTGACCTAACTTCCTTGGCGAAACCTTAGATGTATACTCTATAATATATGGCAGATTGCTGGACTTTGTTCAATGTTGGGGCCCATGTTTATATATACAAATTGTGCATTGTGTATTTATACAGTATAACAGGATAAGAGATGAGACTTAACTTGAAGATGTCTGCTGTGAGTCCATGCATTTCTGTGGGAAATAGGGGACATCATCTTGGAGCAGGTCTGCGCTCATCGTTGTTAGGATTTTAATAATTTAATAGTTTTGCTCAGATACTTTCAAACAAATAAAAAAAGTAAGAAAACTGAGCAGATGCTTGCATATTTTGAGATAAGTTGTTCTTAAACCACAGCAGAAACAGTTTAATAAATATATGAGTCTCCCACAGGCTGCCTCTGATAGAGCAGGTGACAGCTGCAGTAGTCCAGTCTGTGTGCAGGAGGCAGCAGGGAGCCGGATCAGTGCGCCTGGGGCCCGCTGAGCCTCAGTGGGGATCCTGTGATAGTGGCCCCCGGGAGCAGGGACCCCGCCGCGCTCACACAGCACACAGACTCTACAGCAGCTGCAGTTAAGTGAATGTGCCTTATACAGTCTGAACACTAGAGTATATTTGAAGGAAGGGTTATAACAGCAACCAGGACATAAACAAGAAATGTTTTATCATTAATTACAATCATCTCAATCCAAGTCAAAGTCTGGTTTAATGTATGGTTCGTAATGACCAGCTTAACTTTCACAAAAACTAGTCCTATTTGTTAAGAAACGCTTTACCAATATGCATGTCTTTAGACGGTGAGAGGAAGCGTCATAACAATGGGTGACCCACTCGACTAGAGTATTAAATAAGTCATTTGTTTCCATTAGAGATGTTATTTTTGTGCAGCAGTGGTGGGTCTGTTCTGAGTCGACCCGGATATTTCACTGGAACCAGCTTGAACCAGCCCCAAACCACCTGACCCCTGTCTGAGTGAGGGAGCAGAACTCTGCAGAGACAAGGAACAATCTTTGCCAAATTGAAATCCATCTCCATGTAATGTATAATTTCACTGGTGTGATCACTCTGTGTGCAGTAAGTTCAGACTTCTATTCTTTAAATGGTTTTCAGATTGTGTTAGTGGATGTGATGCTTGGAGATGGGGCTGGGGCCTCTGATGGGGCCATGACCTTCATAAGCCTCACTCAGATCTGTAATCATTGAAGCCTTTGCTTAAAAATCCAATCCTTTGTGTGATCTGTGGTACACTGCTCACCGTAGAAATCTTTTTACATAAAATTATTATTATAACATAAGTAATTTAAAAAGTGAGATGTTAGTGGAAATTCTTCTAGTTCCAGTGACGGGCACCGTGCAGTTCAGAAAAAAATGAGGGCAAACCAGCAGCCATGTTCTTCCAGGACCACAACAAGACCTCCTCACGAGCTCCAACTGGAGGGTTGCTTAAAACAAAGAAACACATCACCCACTCAACCACATCGCTGGTCACATTTCACAGACACACGCAGGACAATAGGGAATTATTGAATAAAGTCAGTACATGAATGGACCCAAATTTATTATTTTAGCTTTTGCAGCATATTTTCATACATATAAACACACAGACTGCCAAAAGAGGATGTGTCACTTACAGTAGCAATGAACAGTTTCCTTATCATTTCTGCTTAATTGCATTCGGCACAGAACAAAACTACCGGTCTTTAGACAGAAAGCCCTGGTAAGAGAACAGCAACAGCTCAATAATGATGACAGTAATTAGAGCTGCTCAAACAAAAATATCATTGTAATTTCAGCAGGTTCTTGGGCAAATACAGAGCAGAAAGGTCACCCAATCCTTTATATGAGCGAGAACGTCACTCACTGATATTTTTTATTTGTAAAGCTTATTGGCAATATGATATTCAATCAGCTCTTAGCGCGTGGCGTATTGTTCCAGGAGCAGCTCTGATGACATTTCTTCGGCTTTAAGCTCATCATCCACTTAAAATAGACTTTATCTGGAGCAGTCTGTACTTTATCTTCATCTTCATTATCTGGTTGAGTAACAGTGATAAAAGACAGAATGGGCTGTATACTCAAATCCCCAATACGCTTCAATAATTCAATCGAAGCCGGCACTAAAACCATCCTGAAGAAATGCCGGCTGCTTAATGCTGTAGTTTGTCCGTGGCATTTATAATCATCAGTTTATTTTCGCGTTCGTCCCGAGCAGGTGCAGCCGAACGTCAATACTAAACGCATTTGTAAAGGTGTGAATTGGCTGTGAATCCTCCAGTGCACAGCTCCATACGTTAATGAGAGCTGAATGTACAATTGAATTATGCCAAACACAGATTCCCGAGTGGCAGGTGCCGGCAGCAGTAAGCAACACATTTATTTTTGCATGATCATAACAGGTCCTTTTCTGAGCTTTACATACATTTTAACTAGGAATTTGTCTCCATCAATCAACACTATTTCAAACATTTTTGATACTCTGTGACTGTTTGGTGTGTTCTTCAATTATAGCCTGCCACTTAAAGCTGCAGTACCTGATATTTTGTATTTGAGCCAAATAATTACACAGTCAATAGTACAGCATACAAGAAGTCATCTGAGAAAAATTAAGACTTTGAGACCCTCTGTGGGCTGTATTATAAGGTTGTTTTAGAGACACTTCCACAGTACATTTTTCAAAGGGGAAAAAAGCTAACTTCAGACTGCTGCTCATTATTCTGATACTTCTTGGTTTGTGTGAGACCGTGATAGAGGGTTGAGAGGAAGAGGAAGATGAAGAGGAAAGGGGAGCGCATCATTCAAATCATAGTTTTAGTTTTTTTCCTCCACAAAATCAGGTACCGCACGTTTAAGTTGTTGAACAGTATGTAGTACCAGAAGTGGTATAGGGTGTGTGATGTGTGACATAATCATTAAGAGTGTTTACAGAGAATGGTCCCAAAACATCCAGTGAGCTGCAGTATAGCTAAATAAACTGAAATAGGGTCAAAGATACTTCCTATACTGAGATAAATAAAAATTATAATGGTTTACATTTGTATAGGGCTTTTCATGACCCACAAAGCATTTAACAATTAAGTCCATTATTCATTCACGTTAATGACACAACGATACAGTTTCAAGTGGGATTCAAACTGCCACCCTCCAGTGATAGGACGACCTCTACCTCTGAGCCACTGCCGTCCCAATTTTGAGAGTTTGGCTCAGTACCTTGTAGAAGCTTTCTGAATAGTTGTTTGTGGAAGATTGAAATCAGTGTGTTTCTATAACTCCAACATCTTTATATGTGCTTGATGTGTTTCCATTCTAAGGACCATTAAGAGCACAATGAGCATTCAATTTGTTTCTTAACACGTTGACTCCCATTTACAGCTGCCCAAGGCTAACACCTGCAGCCTGTTCAGAGCTCTGATGAAAATCCACTTACTCCAAGCCTTGAAACAAACATGTCATTGGTTCAGTGCATTTAGGCACCATAATGCAGCTAAATGCATCTATATATAGTGAGGTCAATATCTAATCAGGCGGTTTTAATGGCATTGTATGAAATGTGCTTCACAAAAGAGAAGAAAGGTCAAATCAACGCCTGATGGTTCAAAAAGGTTCTATTTGTTCTTTTGTTCACCTGTTTTGACGTACGCTAAGAGTAAATGAGTTATTACAAGCTGTCATTGAAGATTCTCAGTCATCCATGTAAAAATCCACTCAAAGACTAGACCTGTCAGTTCTTACCACTCAGTAAAGGGTACAATCTTACCTTGTGCAGCAATGCTCAGGTAGTGGAGCTGGTTGTCCACTAATTGAAAGGTTGGTAGTTTAATTCCCTATACAACATTTTGATTTATACTGTCTTAAAAATGTATAGCGTGAAAGTTGCATTGTGTTTGGTAAATGTTATTATTATTATTATTATTATTATTATTATTATTATTATTATTATTATTATTATTATTATTATTATTATTATTATTATTAAATACATGCATGGAAACATCAGGAGCGCTGCAGAATGCTTACTGCTATTCTCTGGTCTGTCCACAGTGAGCCCATTGCCCCAGTCCAGCGGTGGATTTTTTCCATTTGTTGCCAAAATGGGCCAAAAAAGTAAAAGCTTTTTGTTTTACACGGTCTGAAAACACAAAATAGAGAATGAAAAATAGCCCATCCTTGTGTGGAGTGAATATTCACAGTAGTACGTATGGGCCTGCTTCCGTGGAGGCCAATAAATCACGTCCGTGTCTGTGTGGGACACTTTAATCATCCTGTATTCTGTGTTTAGCTGCAATCATGTGGCTCTATCATGCACGGACAGTCCCTCTCTGATTTATGGGAGGAGAAACCGAGGCTAGCTGCTGCTGCCGGGACGTTTGTGTTTTTCTGCGACTGTGATTTTTCATCTGGTTGTAGTATTTCCTGGCTGTTGTCTGTGGTGAACTCGCTTGTTCTTTATTAAGGGTTGGAGAAGCTGGAATCAGGCCTGGTCCGTATCACCATACCTCCACACAACCATCTGTCAGTGCCAATTATGAACGTGTATTTTGGATGCATTTTATATTACCTTTTATATTGTATTTTATAGACCCTCATTTATTTGTGAACATTCTAAAAAGTGTACCCAAAAATGAAACAGAGAGTAATGCATTTTGTATGGAGAAATTAGCATTAGCCACCAAATATTGCAATGTATGAATAAACAATTTTGCCAACTGACACCATATCAGCTAGAGTTGTGGTGATCTACATTTGCATTTCAGCACGTGTCATTTCTTCACAAAAAATGCATTATAATTTCATTTCCGGGTACACATTTCCAGTTTTTTAACCATTTTCATTGATTGAGCTCACTGACTGTATGTTTCTTTATTTCTCAACATTTCTGTGGTTTGCTGTATAATGTTGAGAACAGAGCCAGGTGAGAGAATTACATAGAAATGTCAGATTTGCATATCTCCAGAATTCATCGGGATGAGAAAGGATCTCAGAGACAGTTCTGAGAATCCACCGCTCCATACAGACTTATGTTTGTGTGAAATATAAACTCACAGATAAAGGTTAGAGCTGGAGGAGGAAAACATATCACTGCTCACACTGAGATTTTATTAAACCACTTTTCTTTTACACACATCCCAGTGTCAGTTCATGCAGGTAGAAATATGAAGTATTGCCTTAACTGGAATTCTAAACTGTACAATGTTGATGTTTATACCATGATGTTATTTCCCCTTCAAAAACATACCAGCATTTTCATAATAGTGTAAAGGTGTAGGCTGTAAGTTTCTGTTCTACAATGTAAAGTAGATAATCTACCATAATTATTATTTTACTTTAGTCCCTCCCCTGGCCTCTACAGCAACATCAGACTTGACTAATAGTAGTTGAGTTTAACTTGAATCCCTCCCCTGGCCTCTACATACTACAGATCACCTTCTTTACATCACAGAGCAAGGTCAGATAGTCCACTTTAAGCATTGTTTATTATTCATTTTCTTATTTGAGGAAACTCACGGACTACATCTTTAAAAAGGCCAATCCAACACATTGTTTGTATTTCATCCGCCTGCCTCTATCACTGCAGCGTCTCAGTAGTGTCCCTCAGCCCAGGTCTGAGCTCTTCTGATTTGATGAAAATAGATTCATTAATTGCTGTGTGCCAAAGCTGTTGTTGGTGATTAATGAGGCTGCAACAACTAATCAAGAGGCACACTCCGTCTGATTGGCTGAACTCTCCAGACCAAACTCTAACTGTAGCCTTCTCACAAAAGAAGTCATGAGAGACTTTTCTTTTTCCCCAATAAACAGCAGTGCATTTGTATTCATCCTTTATACCATGGGGTCATGGGTGCCTCATGCCATAGCCTTGCAACTATGGGACTTAGAGTAGAACGACCCTGGGAAGACAGAGACATACACAATCAGACAACCATTCACTAGTCTTTGAGAGAACTCAAGATAGCATGGGGAGGACACGCAGACTCCGCTCGGCTTGTTGAGTAGCGCTTTCATTTGTAAATCAGTGGGCACCACATTGTGTGACAGTGCAAATGCCTTGGGTGAGGTCTACACAGTTAAGTACAATGCCTTCTGTTTATTTATTATGTATTCAGTCAATAGTACATCATAGCAGAAAAATGTAACTTTGAGACAAGGGTTTTTGTTTTACAACGAGGGACGGAACTGTTTGCTGAATTGTGTGCATACTTGCTGGTTTGTGGGAGACCATGATAGAGAGTTGGGAAGGAAAGGAAGAGGAGAGCGTCTTACAAAATCAGGTCTCAGCTTTAACTGTGTACTATATTTACTGGCACATTATAATCATGTTTTGTCAACTCAACAGGTACATAATATTTTGCACAAGTCCTTTATGGTTGAAGAACAAGTCTCGATGGCAGCCGTCCCAGATATGGCTCTGAACCAGACAAACTGATCTTTGCACTTGGAACTGCCTCCCACCTCTTCGCCAAATCTGCAACTTTCTGACAAAACACAGACAGACACACAGATGGACAGTGGCAGAAGGAAAACACTTGCTCCATCCAAATACAGCAGAATTCAGTAAAAGCCACAAAGACCGTAAGTGTGGGCAAGAACTGATTAGAATACAAAGTTGTGTTTCCACCAGGCAGTATGGTCCATTTTAGTCAAATATGTGAGGAGTCTGCTTACACTACAAAAGATTATATCTAGGTTAGTTTAAAACACTAATCTAGGCCTAGTAAATAAATCTAAACTAGTCTAAATCCAGATTCAATTTTGGTTTGGGTTTATGGTCCAATTTATTTTTGTAGTTTCTATAAAGCAGGGGTGTCCAAACTTTTTTCACTGAGAGCCGCATTGTCAAAAATGAATCCCAAGGAAGGCCACTCTCTGATGAGACCGATTCTGCTTCACCAAAAGTCCTCTTCGGTTGGATCTGTTTTCTGTTTTTTTTTTGTACTTAGTGTCTCTCTATATTATAACCACACAGAAAAAAGTGGAAGGATCTCTTGATACACATTGAATGCTGTCTTTTAGTTGGATTATGTAAAGTCACAGGCAGTAAAAAGGCAATTTGGGCCAATTGTGGGGTAAGCTTGAGGGCCACAAAAAATTACTCTGCGGGCCGCATTTTGGCCCCCGGGCCATATTTTGGACACGCCTGCTTTAAAGCATCAATATTCAAATATTCTCACTGTCCAAAGACTTCCATGTATTAAGAGAAACAGGGAATCTAAATCGCCCTAGTGAATGAATGTCTGACAGAGGTGTGGCTGCCATTCTGGGCCCACCAATCATACCACATTCATTCATTCACACAACCACCACTTAAGGCACCCACAGCCTCTAATGGTATAAAGCCGTAGAAAAGGAATAAAATAAAATAAAATAAACAGCAATTCAAGTGAACTAATCTCGATTTTTTTTTGCAGTGTGGTGAATCTGATCTGATGATGGAGAAATGAAACTGTAACATTTGCTCAAACACGGCTCGTTCTGTTCTCGTGATAATCTGACATATGCCACAGAGAACTTGATATACTGTACTTCTACGCACGGTCAAATCGGTATCTGTGACTTCTCAGTATCAAGCTGCAGTGATGTGACAATCTGCAATTAAATAATGCTTGGAAGTGATGAAAACAGGACTGAAACAAAGGCTCAAGATAGAGATGGGTCCCCGGGCGCTGAACTCTGGCTACCCACAGGCTGCCCACTGCAAGTTGGCCCAGTGGCATTGAGGGATGGGTCAAATGCAGGGGACAGATTTCACTACGGGGACAATAACAGAAGCAGTGTTAATTTTGACAGCAGATTTTAATTTAGTTTTAGTCTTAGTCTTTTGACGAAAATGTAATTTAGTTTTAGTCAAAATTTAGTCATCTCATTCTTTTTAGTTTTAGTCT
>JAVQKC010089447.1:0-30727 GCA_036025475.1 Philypnodon macrostomus
AAGGTCCCATTGGTAACAGTTGTAGCACGTATGGGCAGACGTACGGGGCAGACGTACGGGGCCGTTTTCGCCGATATACACCTTGCTGTCGGGGACGACAGCACAGGCCTAGTTCAAACTTTGAATTTTTGTTTTGGAGACTCAGTTTTACAGTCACAAAATCAGGTAGTGCAGCTTTAACTTCACGAGACGCCTTCCAACCCCTAGTAATGGTTGGTCGTGGCCATGAGGCAGATGATTGGTGGCAGGCATGAGTGGAGGGTAAGAGGAGATGAAGCAAGCTGGAGACAGGAAGAAGGCACTGCAGGTTAGAGGTTGGTTTGTTGTTGGTGGCGTCAAGGGTGATACATATTCCACAAGAACATTTTTTGAAACAAAAACAGTTCTTCCTGGTCAGGACACTTTATACTTCCCAAAAGCGCTTTGGGTGTCTTGAAAAGCACTATATAATTGGAAGTTATTATTATTATTAAGAAATTCAAAGGCTGAACCCCATCATAAGCCCCTCCCATTGTAGCACTGACTACACTAGCCACGTCCACGTTACATAGTTCTTGGACACCTCAAGAGAAATAAAAATAGGTTCTGCTCTGAGTGTCAAAGAACAAACGGCAAGAACTTCCAAAATAAATCTCCATTTTTGTGGAGTATGTATCACCCTTTCGTCAGGCATCAGTAGAGTTATAAATGTCATGGACTATCCATACTAGTCAAGTGGTTATCACCAGTCCAAATGACCAGTGGTGTAGGGTCAGCAACAGGTTTATACAGTACATTGAGAAAACACCACACTGGGAAGTTTAGACTCAATGCTTGATCCCTGATGTCTATGTTGATGCTAACACTAAGGGCCCATTTAGACGACAACGTGTATTCAAAAACTACGGAAAATGGCCGTATCCGATTCACGTTTATACAGATACAGTGAGGTGTGAAAATGAACACCTGAACGCCTGGAAATATGGAACCCAATACACAAAACAGCATTTATACTTCTGACAGGTAGTCAAGCTATCAAGCATAAAAATGATGTAGTTTGCATTCGCCGGTCACCCGAGACCCAGACTCCTTTAGCCAATAGCTGTTCAGGATGCGTATTGGGCAGTCTACACGAGAGCGGGCGCCTGAAAACAGCACCCCGCTGTGAGACCAAACTACCTCCCCAGCGTTTTTGGAATCAATGTGTTTTTGGGGAAGCAAAAACACCGTTGCCATGTAGATGGGAGCCACATCCAGAGCTGTTTCGTTCCATTTTTATGGAAACGTGTTGCTGTCTATATGGGCCCTAAACTGTAAGCTGGAATACCAGAGAAATACATAGACTTTGTCTAGACTTAGTATATATGGGCTTTCAGCAGACAGTAAAATAGTTGGTAGACAGAAAGTTACTATTCAATCCTTTTCCAGTATTAGAGAAACAGGCATGTGCAATAGGAAATAAAATGTTCAATGTTATTTTTTTTGTTCTGAAAAAGCTAATAGCCACAGTTTTTACGTCGTGGATATTGAATGATTTGAAACTATTTATTTTTTTACTAGTGCATATTGATTTGATTTGATTTAATTTAATTTGTTGCATTCATTTATTTTCTACTTGACATCAATCAGGGACGCTACTACATTAAACAACCTTGTACAACCTTTTTGCAATTTCCCGAAAATCAATCTTTCAGAAAATATGCAATATATTTTGCATAAAGACCAAGAATTCCCCATGTAATATTGCATTTATAACTGGATGGATGACACGGATGACATTCAGTCTAGTGATTGATACTCACTGCTCCGAAAACTTGTTTGAACATTGTACACAAACAAGCAGGATTAAAAAAAAAAAAAAAAACACAGCGCCACCACTGGTCAGAGCGGGTAAAGCCATGCATAGCACAGAGAGTAGCTGGAATGACCATGGACGAGCTCTCATGTTATCACACTGTTTGTCAATATGTGTTACTGCTGTTATATCTTGTTTGGACATTAGCTGGGGAGATCTGGATGAACACCTGTCCCTTGGTCCTCAACTTAGCATTAGTCTGATATTTTTAGCCACATGCTTAGAGTGTGGCTTTTTTTGTGCACAGCCGGTGGCATTGTGCACAGCATGAATTAGTGGCATTTAAATGTTGCCCAGCTGTATCTGCCACAACTGGGGATTTTAACAGCCAAAACATCAACAGTGATTTCATACCATACATTTAAAAGGTGTAGTCTGTAAGTTTCCTAAAATAACCCTGTATGATGATGTAAAGTAGGTTGTCTGTAGAGGCCAGGGGAGGGACTAAAGTAAAACTCAACTACAATTGGTCAAAGTGGTAACCCACAAAGTCTGATCTGATGTTGCTGTAAAAATAATAATTATGAGAGACTACCAATACCTACTAGACATGAACAGGGTCAGATAAATTATTCTTTTTATTTTCTAACATTTGTTTAATTTAGGAAAATATGGACGTAAAGTAGGTCTGTGGTCTGTAGAGGTCAGGGGAGGGACTAAAGTAAAAATAATGACAGATTACTGATTACTACTTTACATCATACACTAGGGACAGATAAAGCTTTTTTTATGCTTTTAACTACAAATCCATATAAGCAATATAACGTTTTGTCAGAGGTGGGCAGAGTGCACTTCAAGGACATTATTCTTCTACTATCACACCAGTCAAGGTGGGTAAAGTGTCAATATGGGGGAACAATCAAAATGTTTCTGATGAGAGGGTGACAACTGAACTACTAACTGCTAATCATGCCACTGCAAAAGTCCTCAAGTAATAACAATCAAATACAATTATTTTCTCACCATAAATAAAATAGACATTTTTTGGACAATTTGTCCAAAAACATCAAATGACTGGGATCGGGATGTATAGAGAAAATAATAGAATTATTTCTTTGAAACTGCTTCAACAGAAGAAATAATAAATAATAATCCAATACATGATTGTGCACTGTTCTAACTACTACTAATATATATATATATAATATATTTTTTTTTTTACCAAAAATCTAGACTACTCATCCACATTGCCATCATTATCTATTGCTAATGTGACCGATAACATTTCACCAAAAGTCCTCTTTGGTTGTATTTGTTTTCTGGACATATTTTATCCCCTCTTTTCATCCCTCTATATTCTAACCACACAGAAAAGTGGAAAGCTGTCTCGTTACACAATGAACTTTTAGTTGGATTATGTAGAGTCACCTGCAGTAAAAAGACAATTTGGGCAAATTGAGAAGTAAGCCGGGGAGCCACATTTGGCCATAGTTTGGACACTGATTTAACTACTAACCACTAACCACTACCCACCTCTGACCAGTATATTGCCGTTTACCAGTTTATTTTGCTGCTGCTGCTGAGCACATAAAAAAAAACAATGTTTTCCGAACAATTAAAAAAACACGGTTTAAATTTAGCACCAGGCCATTTCAGCAGCTGTTTTTGGACCGTTTCTATCAAGAACAGCTGCCCTACATGCCCCAAATAAAATGCAGATGTCGTTGCTCGAATAAAAATCCCTTATTTGCCTGGAGGTAAAGGAATACAGAGGAAAGCCAGCCTAACCATATAACCAAACCACAACAAGAAAATCAGTTCAAACACAAATTACAGATCGTGCGCCTAAGTTGGCTTCAAAATGAATCCAAACCTCCCACTGCTAAATGGCGATTATCCAGCAAGCGCACAGCAAAAACAAAAGATTTTCCATATTCGCCATGCACTGATATAAATAATAATAAAAAATAAAAAAACATCATTCAGTTTGGATAGGGCTACATGCGACGAGTGTGTTAACGGGCTGCATCCCCTTCATGTAATTGGGTCAATGAGCAGAATAGGGTCAAACGCTATAACCCTGGCATGAGAAGAAAGAGATTGGAGACAGAGAATTGGAGATGGAAGAAGGGGGATTAAAAATGCACTAATATCGGGCTTGGGGCAAACGGAACCGGCAGTGATGGAGAATAGATGAATGGTTGCCTACTGAACAAAGTTTTCAGCCAGTATCTTTTTAATTACTTTTATTGACTAGATGTTGATAATAACTGTTATACGTGATAATCCAACATGGCTGCCGGACATCGCACACTGACAACACATGGACTGAAAATGTATGTAGTGTGATTTTTCTGGTGCAGACTTATTGTATGTATTGCACTGTTAGCTGAGGCCAAATGCTGTTGTGGCGATATGAGACAGTTTTTTGGTTTTTTTTGCGTCGGGCAGATTAACAGATGTGTTTTATAGAGTTGATTGGTATGTAAAGAGGCTTTTTTGGAGGGGTGAAATCTTCCTTGGAGTTCCTTTAGAGGTTTGCAGGCACCCTTCAAAAAATTGCATACTTATGGTGGATAAGGTTCTACTCTTTTCTTGCACTACCTGTTGCATTTTTGTATTTTTATTTATTTATTATGGCTTGGGACTGACACAAAACTAACACTGGATCGTGTGACTCCTTGACCACAGTGTTACTATAAATGTTGATGAGTGATAACAATAGGCAATAATGGGATGTTCAATCGTTCTCATGGCTGTCAGTCCTGGCCAATAATCATTTTATATTCACTTAGTTTTTCAGTATAGTAAATATTTTGTCAATGGATTCACTGAAATGCAATGAGCTTGTGGGTGTGATTCTCAGGCCGACTATAATCTTACTGACTTGAGTCTACATGTTTTTATATACTTCTGCTCCCTCTCATCACCCAAAAACATGCATATACCATGAGAATTTAAATCTGATCTAAATTACCCCTATTGAATGAATGTGAGTGAATGGTTGTCTGTAGGTTTTTGCTGTTTAGCTGCAGACATGCTCCAGTGCTCCATCCATCTGTTGTTTGACCTAAATCACAGGGATTCAATATGAAATACAGTGGGCAGATGTATCTGTCTCACATAATACATTCTGCTGTAGTTTAGCCTCCGCATTACACCTTGGTGTAAATTCGGGCCAACAATAAAACGGTAAATGATGAATAAATAAATGAATCCATTTTATTTTTACCTAGTATTGAATTGTCATAGTCCCTGTCTGCTAAATAATCTGACAGTCCTTCACACTCTCAGCCCCAAAATGGTTTGTCTAACCCATGGACCTCCAGTTCCAGAGCAGGTCTAGATGGTCGCTGAAGATTGAAAACCAGGTCAGAGCGTGTGCTACTCGGTCACAGCTCAAATGAAGTGTGGAGAGGATCTGTCAGACACTACAGAGTCTACAGACAGAGAATATACCGCTGTCACAGAGACCAAAAGACAAGTCTCTGGCTATGACAAATGGACAAATCCAATAAAATAAAATAATATAAAGAAAGAAAATAAAATTGTGATTAAAACCTTACACATTATGCTTACAGCTTGATTAGGCCTTCTAACTGGATGGTTGTCTTTAAGGCAATATTAATACTAGGGTAAATGGATCAATTCATTTCAAATAGTTGCCCCATAAGGGTAATTAAAAAAGGCACATTTTAAGCAGTTTTTACGTAATATGAAAAAAATGCATATTATGTCTGTTGCTAGTCAGAACCAAATCTGCGTTCTGACCACTTTTGAGTAAATCCACTTTAAAAAGTAATGTCTTGATATTACAGATAGAATGTTATATTTTTACATTGAAAAAAAAATAAAACTCAACAAGACACTTTAATGATTAGGTATCCAAGAATAGGAATATGTAAATAACTACATAACTACATTTAACTACAAAATGGCAGATAGAACCTTATCATTCTAAGGGGACGATTTGTTACCACTTTTGAGGGATGTCGGGCTGCTGTAGAGTTACAAGTGAGGTTGTTCAGGCACCAGGTTGCACTCTGAGGCACAAATGGTGTTTATAGACTGAATTGGTGTGTCAAGAATCCCTTTAAATGAAATATGACAGTAAGACATTAGTTCAGATAGTGTAAGTGGTGAGATATTTACAAAGGGAGACCCATGAAGGCAGGTCTATCATGTTTAGTAGCTCAGGGGTGAAGACAGGGATGGGGATGCAGCCCGATGTTTTTTTTCACACAGCCATTCACAGAAGTAAAAGCTCACTATGACCACAGGGAACATTCATCAAAATACTGTACAGTGACTCCTCGACCGGTGCTCTGACCCCTGTTTAAAGTTAAGTTTGTTTATCTAATGCTGCTTGCAAATCATTGTATCGTGCTAACAACGGCTAGCTTTTAAGTACATTTGAAATACAATAGCTATTTAGTCCTTTAGTCCATCTTAAATATTATTATTTTGTAGAAACAATAACAACAATAAAAAATCTTGTGACGCAAAATGACGTAATCTTTACTATATCTGGTTTCATACTGGATAACTGGATAAATATAATTAAATAAATACATACATGGAATTATTAACTTCATCCATACTTAATTTAGAACATTTAAGATTCACCTTTTTAATGGATGTAGTGAAATGTTAATTGTCAATTTGTGTGTGCCTGTGATTTGGCTCCCATCATAATTCACTTTTACAACTTCATTATTTAGTTTGACATTTATATTGCATTGTCCCTGTCTGTAGTAAGAGTAGTGGCTAGTGTTTTTCAAAAAGTGTGAGATTTTTACTGGCCACAATTTCCATGTTTTTCCCCCATGTGTAGTATATACTTAGCTGATAATATTGTATTTAAGTTTTACAGTTGTATATTTTTGTTGTGTTTTTGATTTTTCAATGTGTTTTTATGTTTTCTTGAGACTGCTAATAGTTTATCAGTGACTATATCAGGATTGGTTGGACATTTTCAAACATAGACAAAATCAGGCTTACTGTATTATGCAAATTGACTAATGGTAGTGAAAGTGTTACTAGTATTTACCTGCATTTGGCTAGTTGGCTAATGGTAATGTCAAGCCCTTGAGTATATTATTTTCAAACAGCTATGGGCTTTAAGCGGGTAGCACCCTCGACCAGTTTAGAAGATTTGTTTTAGTTCCCTGTGATCACATTGCTCCTTACCCCTTGTATCTTCTGTGTGACTGTACTGTATATATGTGTATGTACCTGGGACAGTGGTGGGCTCTGTGGTTGTCCTAAACGACAGGACCCCGGGCTGGGACTTGCCCTGCTGGTTCTCGGCCACCACGTGCACCTCGTACTCCGTGTTCCAGTCCAGACCGCTCAGAACCACGTACTCGCTGCCGTGAGGGAGGCGGATCTCGGGCTTCCAGTCAGACGTGTGCTTCTAGTGGAGGGAGAAGAGAGAGAGAAGGATTAAAAAAAAAAGTATTAATGATGATCTTTATTCGATTAGACGAATAAATACTGTATTGACCCTGATGGAAATGAAAAAACACGGGAGTGAAAGTAAAAAATAAAATACTGAATGTATTCATGTAATGTTTACATCACTGTGAGTAAGTATAAAATATATCTATAAAGTACCTGATATTTTTACTTTGTATTTGAGCAAAAATAATTACACTGTCAATAGTTCAGCATATCAGAAGTCATCTGGAAACAAATGAGACTCTGAGACCCTCTGTGGGCTGTATTATAAGGGTTTAAAATGAGACTCAGAGACCCTCTGTGGGCTGTATTATAAGGGTTTAAAATGAGACTCTGATAGTTACACTAATGGTACAGTTATATTGGTAAGTGATTCAGAAGTTGATTAACAGAAGTTGTCTGAGAGTCTTTGAGGTCTTCTGTGGGTTTTTTGTAAAATAGGCTCAACTTCAGCAAATACTTTCATATTATTATGGGATTGTGGACTTTTCCCACAAATGTTCAAATCAGGATAAACAAAATCATATTTTTGGGGGGGAGAATGGACAATAAAGCAGAAATATAATTGGACGAATATTTTTATAGTTTATAGTTTTTATTGGGCTGTTAAGAGTTTGAAGTTAAATTAATTGTGATTTGATGACTGAAAATATACAAAAAGGTTTTGAATGTAAATCACTGCACACTAAGATCGTTCAAATATGGCCACATTTGCAGTTGCAATTTGATAACATTCTATGTTGAATAAAGAAATAAATACTATATATGGCTTTCAGTACTTTTTTGTAGATTTCTGTTTTGTATTATATAATATAATATATAACAATTAAATTAAAAAAAATTATACAGTTACATTTTACCTTATGACTACTGATGACAGATAGTAACTCGTTTGGACTGTTTTATAGTGTGGCTTTATGAACTGCAGTTTCTATTTAATTCAATATATATAAATTTCTTTCTTTGAACTCTATTTTTGTATTTTGTTCCTTTTGTTTATGTTTACATCATGTAATGCTGATGTTGATATAGTTCATATTGAATATTAAATTATATATTATATTATTATATATTATGTTAAATATATATGATATTGACTTCTGGAAGACTGACACAAAATGAGATTCCATGTCCTATGTTCAAAGTGTGGCTCGGTGGCACAAGATTTAATTGGGTTCTCAGCTTCAACAATAAAATGTTAGTGCCTAAGCAGGTTTTAAGTATATTTTTCTAAAGCTTTCAAACCTGTTCTATTTTTCCAGACAAAAGTTTGGACAATATTCTATACCATGAACTTTTGATATACAAAAGATAACAGATAACTATTTTCACGCATGCATACATTCAGCTGATTAATAAATAAAAATGGCCCATGTTACCTGGCAGCCCCTGTCATACTCACAGCCTTGTATCTGATCAGGTAGTGTTTAATGGGAGAGCCACCATCATCCTGCTTAAACCAGTTCACCTTCAGAGCGTTGCCTTTGTTATGGACTTTGGCCTGGAGTTTGGGAGCACTGGGTTCCCCTGTAGACGGCAAGGCATTCATTAGACCACAAAGTAATGATAGTCAGTCATAGCTAACTTTCAATTTAAGATGAATCTACAATGACTTGTGTTTGGAAATCTCGAAAATGTGTTTCATGTTGCTGTGATTTCTTCGTCACTTTGCTTTGACCTTAAGTGATACAGGCTGCCCAGTCTCAGATATCACACAGTAAATCATTAAAAAAGAAAAAAAACGTATGCTGGGTGAAAAAAAGTTCATGCTCAGTCTGGGAATTGAACCTGTAACCTTCTTGCTGTAGGCATTGGGCTAAGCTGGAAACTGCAAAACTGTGCTATCGTTTTCTGTATGTGGACAACCATTACTAAAAAACATTGATTAACTTTGCTGTAAGTATTAAGTGAGTGGTGTAGTGTAGTGGTTCAGGACCCAAAAGAGTGTCGCCAAAGATTTTAATTGGGTCATATTACCAGCTTATAAATAAAGAAAGAGGTTTGTAGTATTTCCATAAGAAGCACCAAAAAAAGTATTAAAATGAGAACTAATGCAGAGAAAAATTGTTATTCTAAAAAAATAATTTGAAAATCTGGGGATTGACCCAAAATTGTATTAAAATAATTGGAAAATCTGGGGATTGACCCAAAATTATACTAAAAATATCTTGAAAATCTGGGGATTGACCAAAAATTGTATTAAAATAATTGGAAAATCTGGGGACTGACCCAAAATGATACTAAAAATAATTGGAAAATCTGGGGAATGACCAAACTTCCAAACCAAACTTAACAGTGTTAAACCAGACTGGTTAGTGTGTGTATATATATATATATATATATATATATAAATATGGGTCCCCTGAAAAAAAAGTTTGCAAAATACTATATAGCATTTGCTCTGTTTTCTTAAACTAAACATTTTCTTCGTTCACTGTATCATGTTATATAAATCCTTCATCAATTAACACATCACCTAAAAGTGTACAAAAAAAAAAAGAAACTACACTAGAATATATAAACTGGAATCTAAAGTGACCTACACACTCCATGGGGACCATGGACCTCATCATTATCCCCATACCATACTGAGCGCGGCTATACAGGGCTAACTTTGGTACCGCCATCATAATATCTCGGTTCAAAGCTTCCTGTGTGTGCAGTATCACTTAAGGTCAAGTCAAAGCCAGTGTTCCCCACGGTGTGTCTTCATCCCCAGGCTTCTCATTATCTGACTAGCCTCTGCAATCTCGAAAGCTGCTAGCACTGATTGGACACATAACAATGTATATGTTATAAGGCAAGACACTACCGGCAAAACTTCAGTATTTTCAATTTGGGGATTTCTAGACTAGTTTGCGTCCTTACGTTTGTGTACGCTTTTCACACACAAGTATATTTTGAAGGCTTCTACAGATGGATTTGTTGATTTATTGTTGCTAGCCAGATTGATTGACTATTTTACTTCTAAAAATGTGGATTTTTTTGAGGTATTACCATTGGTTATCACAAAATAAACTATCCTGCATTTAGTTTGTTGCTAAATGGACCAATAATTTGAATCTGAGCTCCATCCAGTCATTGCTTCATGTTTTATGAGGGATTCTATAAGTACATAATGGATAGTTCATTCATCTTCTAACATTTACTGTTAAGGTTTGAGGGTAGCAATGCACAGATATATCGGCCCAACGGTAATGGTCAATATTTACAATTTTGACTGATATCGGTATCGGCCTCTACAGATGGCTGATGTTAATCTGTTGTTCTTAAAGGATCATTTCTAATATTTAGGGTTAGAAACAGCCGGAATGAGGAAAGAACATTGGAAAAGTGTAAATTCAGGGTAACACTATCCAATAAAAATAATATTTATGTATGAATAAATACAATTAAAGCTGTTATTTATATGGTGATTTCTTAGTAAAAAAAAAAACACAATAAAACGTGTTTACATAAAATATTGGTATCGGGCAAATTGGCCAAGAAATTCTATATGGGTGCACCCCTAGTTGTGGGTGACTGGAGCCTATCACATTAACTATGGGCCTTAGGTGGGGTACACACTGGATTATGGCCAGTTAGTTGCAGGCCTGACACAGAGACATACACAGATAGGCAAACATTCACTATCACATGTGTTTAGGTTGAGCTTAATAATGGCTTAATTACCCCAAAAATTGCAATGCATTGTTTTATATTTATTTCGTAAAATTCAAAATGTATTATAATAATAATAATAATAATAATAATAATAATAATAATAATAATAATGTATCTTTAGCCTGTAATGTCTTGCCTTAGGAACACAGTTGAGGTGTTTCTGTAAAGAATAGGGAGGTGGCGAACCAAACCATCCTATGAATTTTGCTATATGGTGTTATCATGAAATTTGTACCGCAATTATAAATCCTGGCTTGCCTATGCTAACAATTACATTCTACATGACATGACTGTAAAAACATGCAATAACCAGGGGCTATTATTTAATCAGTCCAAACCAGAAGGCAGTTTTAAACGTACAGTTAATCTGACATTTACACGACGCATACATATTCATGAGCTAGTGAGATGAATATGCATGAAGGCACTTGCTATTGTGTGAGGATATTTGCTATACAAGAGCTGGAAGTAAGGGTTTAGTAAGTTAGCAGTAGGATACAAGCCTGTTCATGTCAAAAAAGGGTTAGAGAATGGTTAGAGTTAGCACATAGCAGACTGTTACCACACCACAGCATTCATTCAAAGAAGTTCACAAGAGTATCCACAACACATTTCTCAGCATACTTAGAGATTAAAACATGCTTCACATTTTCAGATTTGCGCTAACTGTATACTCGTTTTAAGATAGAAATGACAATAGTGCAATATTTTAACCTAGGCAGCTTTTGTGAAATGATTTCCCAACACTGTCGTTTAACAGAACTTTTTGAATTTAAGTTGGGCAAAAATGGGGGGCAGAAAACCTTCGATGAGTTGGACAGATCCTTCCACAGGTAATCATGAATTTATTATGGTAGCTGGAGGGATGCGACCATAGGATACATTAGCTATCTTGAAGAACAGACCTATTTAATTTTGAGTGGATTTGTTGTTTTGTTAAAGTACTCATTAACCACACTACTAACCAAATGTCCCACCTTTTTTTTGTACAAATGAAATAGACATAAAAAAAAAAACAGAAGACGTAGACACATGCAGACAAGACAAACCCAGACAACAGAGGTGTGGACATGGTCTTGCATGCTGCAGTAATGCACTGGGCTGGAGTTAGTCTGGTCACTGGAGAGAGTTCAGAGGTCAAAGACAGCATTCTGGGGCACTTTAGTCCAAGCGTAAAAAAAAAGATTGTTGTGCATAACAGCGAGCTAATAAGGCAGGTTGATGAAATGTGATATGTATGATAGTAGATGTATGTCAAAATGAACATGCCATTAAGTCTGCTGATATACAGCATCTATTTCTAAATCTGACCAGGAGTCTAATCAGCTAACTCACGATCATAGCTCAAGTATTTTCAGATAAGAAAATCATGTGAAAATATTGCCGCTATCATTGTGAGTTACCACATAGCTGTTAAGCCTCCATCAATCTTTTAAACCCTTAAAAAAATATTTTTTGAAAAGTAAATGGCAATATTCAATGGGATTTTTACTTTCAGAACCAGAGGTGGGCGGGCAGTGTTGCTCTTTATACTACAAAAATACTTAAAAAAACAAAAATGACACATGGTCACGTTTACTATTTAAGTACTAATATTTAGAAATAACATAACTTTGGCTTCTGGTGATTTAAGAAGAGTTTTTTCTTTGGAAACATCAAAATCATATTTAAACTTTTTGTCATCCGTGCAAAGAAATAATAACTTTTGATAAATGATGTTACTCATGAACGTATTTGAACATAGACCTATGCACATGAACAACAATAATAGATAAGCATGTACATGTAACTGCTGACCACTATTGTTCTGCTGTTTTTCACACACAAACTGTCACATGATCCTGCATTACAGACATTGAAATAATTGCTGTTGTTTAGTTGGTAACTGCGTATTTGGTGTCGGCCATTGTGTGATAGTGGCACTTAGAGGACACGGGCATTGTATAGAGCAGTATGTGGGCGAATGTGTGGAGAGTTCTTACATAAATGTTTAGATTGGCCAAGCAGCCTTAATTGCCTTTCAACACTTTGGTACTTCATGATGAATGTTTTAACTAAAATAGGCTGCATGTCTAATACTCGAAAAGCTTTTGACAGGCCAATGCTAAAACATGTTGCAGTCACACTTTTGTGCTAAGTGTAAGCTAATGTGCTAAAGGCACTGGTGATATATATATATATAACAGTTTTTGTTTGAATGAACTGTAGATGGAATACACGTGTGGCAATCAAAGAGTAATGGTGAACTATTTTGCAGTTTTACATGGTGGATTACATCAAACTGAATTAGATTTTTTAGCATTTGAGAACTATTTTGATGTTTGATATTAAACTTTCCTGAATGAACCTCTTTAGACTATTTGGATTTTGTTTTCTGGGTGTAGTGTTTGTGGAGGGATTACACATCTTTCAAAGTGAAATGTTTGCTTTGGGAACTAGTTTGTTCTTTTTTTGTTTTATGTTTGTTTGCGTGGATTAGAAACCAAATAAATCAAAGTGAACATTTTATGGAAACTTCTTTTGAGCACTATTTTAATGTATTTTTTTAATGACCTGTAGATTAAAGCTGCACTACCTGATTAAAAAAAAAAAAAAAAAAGAAAAAGATTGGCCTCCCCTCCTTTTACCCTCAGCCTGTGTCTCTCACATAAAGCACGCACTGCCTCGTACTCATTCAAAGACAGATATGTGACGATAATGAGCAGCGGTTTGGAGTTGGCTCTTCAAAATTTGAATTAAAAACTAAAATAACTGTTATTTAAACTGTGAATTTTGAAATGAAACACCAGCTCCCTCACATTGTTCCTGATGGATGGTGGATGTATTGACCAATCACAGGGCTCCTTTACTGTGGAAGTGTGATTGGTTAAACATTTATTTCCCTCACTCTAAAACAAAAACCTTTTTACAAAAGCCCACAGTGGCCCTCAAAGACTCACTTTCATTCTCAGACAACTTCTGTTAAACTGTGTCATTGACCGAGTCATTATTTTTGCCTAAATATAAGATGAAGAAAATCAGGTTGTGCAGCTTTAATTCAAAACAAATGAAAGTGAAATTTTATCAAAGTGTCTATTTTGAGAACTCTTGGATTAGAAACAAATTCAATTAAAATGTTATGCCATTTCTTTTGATAACTCTTTTGATGTTTTGTTTTTTTCAATGACCTGTAGATAAATAAAAAACAATACAAAGTGAAATTTTGAATGAAAATGGTTCTTTTGTGAACTCTTTTGGTGTTTTTTTTGTTTTGTTTCAATGAACTGTGGGTAAATTGTAAACAAAATCAAAGTGAAATGTTATGAAAATGTTTCTTTTGAGAACTCTTTCGATGTTTTATTTTGTTTACATGACCTGTAGATGGTTTAGAAAAAAATCAAAGTGAAATGTTATGAAAATGTTTCTTTAAGTCTATTTGTGTGAACTGAACAAAAAGACTTTACCTTCTGTTGCCCAGCGGAGTCGACATCATCAGCACCATGCAAGAGTCACATGACACAGTCACATGATGCACATGATTGATCGAAGGGGGTTTGGGGGTGAAGGGATAGGCGGGGGAAAGGGTACATGAAAAACACAGAACAGTTTTGAAATAATGGAAACAATAATGTCAACAAAATACACATAATTGAAACTAAAACAGATAACAAGACTCAAAATGGAACAAAAAGTAACACAAAAAACAAAGGCTAAAATCCACATATTTCAGTAAGATTGTGTCGAACTTCATCCATACAACCAAATATTTTTTATACATCGGCATTACACATCAAATGTAACATTGAGCAAGGAAGACAGCATATACAAACATAGGATCGTCGTGGGAAATGGAGTCTACTTGGGATGACAATCTAAAAGCGTGAGTGACATATACTCTGATTGGAATCACAATGGAAAATTATGTTTGTCAGTAATACATGCCCTATGAGTGAAAGAAGGTTAGCAAAACTGCACTGCAAATTATCTCTGAATTAACAATGATACATAATACAACGGTGATGCCTAAAATGCAGTATATTTAGTGAATACATGTCAAAAGACCTATGTATGTTGCTGAATGGCTCTTGTTCTATGTTGGCTGAAAAAGTCCAAAAGTCCTGTGTTCCTATCTTGTGTGAATACACAACAAACTGGTGTAGTTCCTCAGAAAGTAAACGCAATGGTTTTCAAACTTCTCACACAAACAACTCTTATGGCTTTTTACTGAGATTCAGAATCCCTTTTTCAGGGGAGTCCTGGTCCCAATGGGGAACCTATTTACATGTTTTTAGTGGTCGGGGAAACCGGAGTACACGGAGGAAACCTACACAGACACAGGGAGAACATGCAAACTCCATACAGACCCCGACTGCCCGGTCCAGGCAGGCTCTGTTGCCGTAGCCATAAAAAAAAAAAAGAAGAACCGCCCATACCAGTACAATATCTGAACTAGGGCCAAAAACCAAGATTAATCTAAAATTTGTCTAAACCAGATTCAAATCAAGAAACCAATAAAACCCATACCACAGTTTGAAAACCATTGGCAAACATTTTCTTAATAGTGCCTTAACCAGATCCTTATAAGACCCTCCTACCTAAACTCACTGATAACCAAACATTACAAAACCTTTGGAATCAGAACCACCTTACCACATACTATTTCTGATTGCCCTCCCTGAACCTTCCTTGATTGAAATGCTACCCACAGACAAGCATCTATATTTCCTTGATGACAAGATTGCGACGGACGGGTTATGTACAAAGCCATGTGCATTTGCAGGACTGTACATCAGACATGAGGAAGAAATTGCTTTGAGAGACGCAGCCTTTTTGCGCACAGCGGGATCCTGTATAGTCGGAAGGTCTGATTGTGAATTTTTATTTCAAACTATGTCACAGAGAGGCATCAGGGGAATATTAATGAGATGTTAGCGCGGTAAAAAAACATCTGGCAGGTGGCGGGGGAAAAGGAAGCTCATGGAACACAAAAGGAATGAGGTAATCAATGCACTCAGCTGGAAAACTGTCTGTTATCAGTACAAGACTCAACATCATCCGTATTGTGGTGATTGTAAGGCTGTGGTCTTGTAAAAAAGTTTATGGGAGTGATAAATTTTGAAGTGATCTTGCGTTTTATTGCGCAGTCTTTTTCAATCTAATTTATTCCACGAGGCTTTGTCTGTCTGCATGCTGTGTCCTTCGGTGAACGGAGGGGGGAGAGAGTTCCACGTTGGTACAATAAAAGTTGGTTTCATTGTTTTATTTTAAACATCACATAATCGTATAAATGATCTATCTTGTCCAAAAAATATATTTAGTTTCAGACACAAACGGTGTAATTTCAAAAACGTTTCTCGTAAAGACTGCATCGTTTTATAAAATATCTGTGTCCACACGGGTCCACGCAGCTCCACTGAAACGCTGTAGTGTGTATGTCCCGTTGGTGGCGCTGTGTGTAAGATTGAGGAGGGACCACAACGATATCGTTTCAGACAAGAGGAATATTGATTGTTAACCCAGAAACATGAAACCGCCACTTTTGGAAATCTTCCAACTCTGGGACCTGGTTTAACAACGCCGTATCATGCGGACGTAACGTCTAAACGATAAAATACCTTAATGGATACGACTAAACTTGTCTTTGTGTGGACAGGGCCTGAGTAACCTGCTGAGGCACTGACCATTTCAGGAGCTGAAAACACTGAAAAACAATCTCCAGGCCCACCTATGATTGAAATCCTGGCACTGCTACATAATGCAATAATCAACTCATGGCACACCATGCATTAATCACACCTCATGACAACACTAATAGTCAACATTGCACATCATCTTTTGCAAATCCTTTGCAACCCTTCATCAGACATCAACACAGACAGTTAGCAACACTCCACATCACATTTTGGATTAAAAGTTAGTCCATAAATTATATATTAGCTGTTTAGAAGGTTAGCCAAGCTTCTGCTGGCTCCACACCATTCCCCAAACACCGCCTCGTGCACTAAGTATAGACACAGACGGGCAGCGCAGAGACACTGATACTCACTGGGGGGCACAGTGGAAGCAGGAGGAGTGGAAGGAGTCACAGTTGTAGCTGAAACACGGTCAGAACACAGTCAGAGATTCTAACACTAAGACTGGTTTAGTATGGTAACATTTTTATATAGAAGTATTATTTGAAGTGTTTTGTATCAAGAACAGCAAAGCCCAATGACATTGAGAATATGTACCCTTATTGTGTTTGGACACTAAAATTAATGGGAACGTGATAGAGGTTTAGACTTAAATGGTACATTGATTGCATTTTCTGGGAACTTTCTTGTAATTTGAAAACCACTGTAAGAGTCCTTCAAAACGCTGCTGTGTATAAGTCTGTGCCATGTAAAATAACAAATCTGAAATTTGTATTTTTAGTTTGCAAATCATTAAATAATGCTCTTGTTCAGAATACAACTTTTAGCTAACTTGTGCTTATGCTAATTTGTAAAACTAAATCAAAATCTAGCCAAACAATTGACTAGTACTGTAAGAACTGACAAATAAATCTGAACCATCACAGCACATAATAGAAAAGTCAGACAGTATATGTTTGCAGTTAATTGCTAACAAATAATCTGAATGGCGGGTTTAGAATGCCTCAAGTCACATCCAATCTTTTACAGTGATTGGCAGTAAGTTAGTAGAATTTAAAACTACACTTACATTTGCAATGCATGACACAGATGCCATTAGCTTAACCAAGCTAATGCTTTTAAGGGCTGCTTTGTTTGTGCATTTTGGTCTTCTGAACCTACATAGCAGTTTATTCATGGCTACCATTGCAACTCCCTGCTAATTAACACGAGTCATTGTCTAAAAAGCACTATGCGTTGTTTAATTCAGTATACAAAGTTGTTGCTGACTAAACTTTATGCCAAAAATGAAACAATGAAAGCAGAATACATTGCAGGGTTGGGTGAGTCTTGACTATGATGCATATTCTGCAGCATACACTTGTTTGTTCCACTGGGACTTGGCAGTGTCAGCTCCCATTGTCTTTGAAAATGCACCATTTTCTTGTTTACTGTTTGGATTTATAGACACTTACATACAGTATGCCTATAATGCTGTCAAATGCATACTAATAATGATAAGAAGAATGATGAAGAATGAAGAAGAAGAAGTATTTACTTAATAGCAAGATCATAATTCACTTGCCACTTTATTAGGTACACCTTTTCAAACCAAGGAAGAAATCTGATCTATTATGTGATTGATGCTATAGAAAGAAACTGCCTCAATAGGGTTTACAGAGAGTGGCTGGAAAAAGAGAAAATATTCAGTGAGCGACAACTGTTGGGAGAAAAATATCATGTTGATGCCACCAGAGAATGGACAGACTGGATTGGAATGACAATAAGGTCCACCTAATAAAGTGTCAAGTCGATGTATTAAATATTTTCCCTTTTCTAACCAAACAAGCAAAATTGACCACAAAAACACCTGCTAGCAGAAACAGCTAGCACACCTGTGTTGAAATGCCAGGTGGTCGGTCAGAGCTGATGATTGGTCTATTTGTGTGGTGGCGGGGGGTCATGTGACATAGCACAGAGGTGAGTTGTAAACTAAAAAGAGGCGCGGCTTCTATCAGCCAGGCTACGATTATGAATTTGATTGGAAAAACAAATGTTATATTTTAACTGGCTATCCAATTCTTTTCACAAAGCAATACAGGAATGTGGTTCTAAAACATTTCTATGACCATACTCATTGACCATATATTATTTTCCCTAAACCCAGAGATAAAACATGGAATAATGCCAGGAAAAAACTACTAAACTATTAACTAAACTAAATCAGGACTAAATCAAGACTTTAAATGCCTAAGCCTAAGCTAGGCCTAAACCAGATCTAGGCCAGAACTAAGCTAGATCTGGAACTACATTAAATCAAAATCAAGACCATCACTCCAAAGGCCACAGTTTAAGAACCACTGCAATAGGCTTTTCAAGAGTTAGCTATTAAGACAATACACAAAAAGTTACATTTAAATTTACTTGACACTTGATTTAGTTTTCATTTCAATACATCCATACATCTCCTCTTTGGTCCTTCTGTAAGTCCAGCCAAATGTAACCATTTATATTCACTATCCCTCCTCTGTACATGTCATGTACAAAAACCATCTCAATCTTAACTTCTGGCTGGACAGAATGGATTTCTTTGACCATAGTTTTGTAAGACTTGGAAGTTCCCATGTTTATTCCATCAGACAGTCACCACTAAGGTTCTTCTCGGAGCTTCTAAAGACAACAAGGGTAGGTCTACAGGATAGAGGAGTGGTCTATAGTGGTCTACATAGGCTAAAGTGACATATTTCTACCAGCACTGACCTGAAATCTTGTTAGAGTAACGGAACGGATTTTGAATTTTCTCTGGAAAAATTAAAAACACAATTGTGAAAATTCGCTATATTTTTGTGTTTGGGAAACATGTGAAGGAACTACTTGTATACTGCCAGCCAAAAGGGTATAAACACTGGTTGCTCATGTCTTTGTCTTTAGCAGTAATATTGTGTGCAAATTTGAACATGACCATTGGTTTGTATCAGACTAATGACTGTTTTTAATTTAGTTTTCAATTATTAGTGGCAAATAAATGTATTGATAATCTAAATTGCCCAAAGTAAATGAATGTATGGTTTTCCGTCTGTGTATTAGACACATTATCATTCGGTCTAGGATCACAGTCTGGTATAGAAATCTGACAGTACAGCTAAGAAACAAACTGGCACAGATTCCAAAAAATGAAAATGATTAGCCAAAAAGACGACGAGCCAATACTTGAGAGGGCAGTCCAACATCATGTCAGACCCCCAACACCCACTTTTCTCAGAATATAACCTCCTACCATCAGGACGAAGACTCATGTATCTAACTGCAAATCAAATCTCTTGAAACAGTCCTTTGTCCCAACATCAATCAATCAAATGAATGAACTCTACACTTGACCATTTCAGCATCTCAAGCTCTGGAGCTGCTCTCTATTTTCCTCATCTATACTTGTATGTCTTTTTCAAATTGGCAATTGTGAACGAGTCCAAAATATTTTTTTCTCAGGGGACAATATAGTATATTCTAGTCTATAAGCAAATATAATAATCCAAAATATATATATAATCATACAAATCTAAATATATCGCAATAACACCATGGTCTTGGAGCAGACCTGGGCAAAGTGCAGCGCTTGACCAGTCCATGTCTGGCTCGCAGAAGGCTTGGTAAAACAATAATCAACACATATCAGTATATACCCCTAATATTGAAAGGCACAATTCACATCACTGATAGTAACATAAAATGCATTCGTTTGCCATGTCAATGCGAGGGCAATCAACTAGATTTGCCCACCACAAAAAAAGTAAGCCCTTTTCTGACACTGCGTTTATAGTGGATACTGAATAATGTTTATTGGTATCTCATCTCGAGAAGTTATCAGCCCTCCACAACAGTCCCCGGTCTCTGTGGCCCTCGGAAAAAAATTATTGCCCACCCCTGTCTTAGTGCCATGAATGAAAATGTGTTGTGACTTCAAACAAAATTTAAAAGTCAAATTTTAGTCATGATTTCGATGATTTAGTACTTGATATGATTCAAATTGACGTTGGCAACATGGATATCGTATACGTTTTTCCTCATATCATGTCTCATGTGTGTGTCTTATGGCTTGCAACCCTTTTGGCCGGCAGTGTATCTACATGGTTTCTACAATATGTGATACGAGTGTTGAGGAGGTAATGGATGGAAATGGAACTTACTTGTGTGGACAAAGTCTGAGCGGTCCAGTGGATTGGAAAAGGGGTTGAGAGAAACAATGCAAAAAGAAAAAGACATGATGAAATGAAAACATATGAGAACAGTCTAACATGCGTCAGCCATCGCTACACCACTGCAAATCCACTCCAGTAATAGGCTACAGGTTGACACAAAATGGTGGACAGTTGGATTCTGTTGCATTCAGCTGGGGCATTGTTAGGCCTATTCTTTGTGGTAGCTGCAGCCTAAAAGAAAGACATAGTATAAACTAGGACTAAACAAGGGATAAAAGTAAACCAGGACATTAATCTTGGTATAGAATGGGACCAAGACTAAACATGGTCTAATAAGAACTAAACCAGGTCTAACACAAGACTAGACTAACCTGCACCAAAACTTGGGCGAAACTGTGACGAAGGGCTATGCAAGGCATAAACGACTATACACAACAACTATAACAGGTCCAAACTAGAGCTACATGAGCTATACACACAACTCAACTTTTTAACCAGGACTTTACTGGGTCTATACCACAACTAAACTAGGTATGAACTGTGGGACCAAACCAAGAAATAACTTGGTCTAAATCAAGACTAAATTAGACTAGTCTAATCTTGAAAAATATCCCAATAACGTTGATGAAGCATGATTTTACTGGGTCTAAACCATGCCTACAGACTGTAATACCAAACCAAGAAGGAACTTGGTCTATACCCGGTCCAAAATAGGTCTACACCAGGACTAAACTAGGTCTAAACTACAAATAAACCAAGGCTAAATATGTCTAACTGATGTCTAAAGCAAAGCCTATGCCTTGAATGCCTTGGTCTGAATTCTAGTGACGTCCCTGGCATTCAGAAATGATAAGTAGAAAGGATTCAGGCAAATGCAAGAGTCAAATGCAGGTATAAACAGTGATGTATTGTGATGTAGGAGTAGGGCTGGCAGTCTGGAGGTTCAGGGTCGTGAGGCGGATGCAGAGGCTCGCGGGTCAGACCGGAGAACAGGGTGGATATAAAACAATAAGAACAGGTCAAATGAAATACAGAGGCAGGCAGCTTCATCACAAGAACACACAGAGGAAATACAGGCCGTTTTTGTTGGGTGGAGTGATATGAAAACAGATGGCAATATGGTAAGGCTGATTTGCTGTTGCTGATCGTGTGGAATAGAAATGACTATATAAATCACACACATGTTAACCACCATTAAATAACAGTTGCCTATGGCTGCAATCAACAAATAAATAATAACTAAATACACACTGAATATTTTCACATTACTATTGTCTAAACTAGTGGTTCTCACCCAAATGTGGGTTGCCAAAGATTTTAATGGGGTCACTAAAAAAATCTAGTTTGAAATTGTATTGTCCTGTTGAGTATGTATTATGAAAAAAAAGGGGGGGGTTCTTATAAAGAAACACAAAAGAAATATTCTATTAGTAGAACATTTTTTATAATAATAACATAACAGTGCCAATTATTATGGTCAATCAATATATGGGTCTCCTTAAAAAAAAGCCACTAGTCTAAACTATCCAAATCTAAACAGTATTCTGCATTTGACTTTTGAGAGAAATTACCAGCCAACTTTCTAAAAAAAAACACCACAGATGCAGGCATAATTAGACCATTAAACAGACCAGGCAAAAATACGCTTTAGAACTTTTGTAGTTGGACTTCAAAAGAGTGGTCAATGGCTGATGCTAATGCAACTGCCCAAAAGCCAGACTCCAGACAGATGAATGCACGCCACTGGTGCCATTTGCACCAACTGATCCCTCACATCCTCTACATAACCAGACCAGATGGACAGTCTTTGTTACACGTCATCCTTAGCATTCTGGCCTCTTTTGGCATCTAGGAAACTACTTTACATGTTTTTATTTGTTATTATATATTATAATAAAAAACAGTATGCTAATCAGTAAATCTTTGAGGACCACGGCCACTTTATTAGGTACAGCAGAAGACCACACCAGGACCACTTTATTAGGTACAGCAGAAGACCACACCAAGGCCACTACCAAGGCCACTTTATTAGGTACAGCAGAAGACCACACCAGGGCCACTATATTAGGTACATAGTCTACAATTACTGCAACACTTTTGGTGGCTCAGACTATATTGTCTAAGCAAGTCATAAACTAGGGTTGAACCAGGACTAAAGCAGTTCTAAAACAGGACTAACATATTTCCTGGTAAAATCAAATCAGATATATGTTTTCTATTTCGAACTGACAGCCATAGTTAGGGTTAATATTTACAATTGACTGAGAAAATACCGGCTCACAGGGACAGGAGTGAAAATAACACAAAGTAATGCGGAGTTGATGGCTGACAGGTGTAAGCAATGGCTGTCATATCACTTCATATCACAGACAGCAGAGATCTGATATGGGATTATACCTCTACCTACAGCCAGTTAAAATGACGCACAACAACCTAACTAGATCGGTGCTTCTACCACTTTTCAAGAAATCGATGCCATTCGTGTTGACAGTGTTTCGTCTGCTGCCTGCGTTTCCATGTCAAAAAGCAATCTTCCTGTAGCTACAATGGTACTTAGTATTATAAGGTTTATATCGACATCACATGGTAGGAGTGGGCGATATGTTGAAATGATATCACAATTTTATTAGTCCAAGATTACAATTTCGATTTTTACTTTTTTTTTGCACATACAATCCAATGTTGATCATAATACTATTTATTTTCAAATTAATAATAACACATTCATTCATAGACAGTGCGGGTTAAGTGTCTTGCCTAGGGCCACAACGGCCGTATACGCTCGGGTGGGGATTCGAACCGCAACTCTGGTTGCAGGGCCATTCAAGTGGCACCAATATACTGTATCAGCTCAACATCGGTATCAAAAAAGTGAAGGTTGACTGAGATTGAAAACTTATTTACTTTGGAGTAAATATTTGTATGAGTGGTAACTAAAATGAATGGCTACCCTACCATCTCTGATATGTTATTCTCTTACATTTTATTCATTGACGTTCTAACTTCCACAAGCACCTTGCAAGCTAGAAATGTAAAAATACTAAAATATAGCTAAGCAGACAGACCGTGTGTGGCATTTTTCACAGTTGACTACTTTTAGCTTGGCCCAAAACAGAACATAATCCATTTAGTTTGATTCTGTCCAAAGTGCCATTTCGCTTACTGTGGCATTTTAGACAAAAACAATTCCCGACAGCAGCACTGGGCACTCTCGCCAAATAGACTTCATTTAGCTTTTGGACCAAACACTAATAATACATTTTACTTCTTCATCACTACACTCTTGGCTTCTGCTTATTTTGTTTTATGTAAACAGACATCACTGGGTAGGACCTATCCAGTCCAAAAAAAAAGGTGTACAAGGTATAAACCACAACCACAAGAATATCTAAATCAGGAATAAACTAGGGCTAAACCAGGACTAAAATAGGCCTAAACTAAGACTATGGATAAAGGGGGGTCACCAAACTAGGACTAAACCAGGACTAACAGAGGTCTACGTGGTCGTATGGCAATTAAGTAATGAATCTTGCATAAACCAATTGGAAACATGTACTAAAACAGGACTACACTAGGCCTAAACTGGGACTAAACCAGGACTGAACCAGGGATTGAAATAATTTTCTAGGACCTATCCAAATTCTGTAAAAACAATAGCTTTTTAACCACACCATATCACAATTTGTATATATACTTCATCCATATAGTTTTTGCGCCTACTGACAAATGACCTAAAATGTAGATAATAAAACCACATTTTGTTATCTGATCCAGCGCAATATGTAATCAAATTTAACACATTTTGTAATAAGTTATTACATTTTGAGAAAATTATTACAAAATGGTTAGTGAACTTTTGGATTTTGTTTTGACTTTCAAAATCTCTCTCACACAAAATCTACAAAATGCATCAAATTTGATTATATATTGCGTTGGAACAGATAATTGCAAAATGCTGCAGTTTATTACAAAATGTGGTTTTATTACACAGTTAAGTGAAATTTGTATTACATTTTGGCAGATTATTACATATTGCGTAATTATTACATAATGTGGCTCCATAAGGCAAATTGTTTGTGTAGTAATTTTTGTATCCAAAATCCAATTGTTAGAAAACAAAGAATCTACCATCTTTATTACAATAGCCCTCTATTGCTTGGAGAGACTGATGCGTATTCAGCACCAGATCCACTATACAGCCCCTAGTTTGCATGGTAAAAAAGTCACATCCTGAAAAGCTTTCTCCACTTGAAATATTTTTTTTCTCAAATTTTAACAAATGTCTCATAAATGGTTCCATTCCTTATGCTGTCTCCAAACTAGAAAAAACATGACTAAAAACGGAATTATTATTATTATAAAGAATTAATAAGGTTATGAGATGGATAATGAATAGGACCGGCATTAGACATACAAAGCAAACAGACATACTTTTGAGCTGATACTATTTGAGCTGGTATTGGGACATCTTGAGGCCTGCTCTGGGACATTGGGGAGGGTCCAGGCAGTGGTCAGCAGCATTGGGGTCACAGCATGGGGGTCAGGAGGTTACACAGATAGGAGAAGCAGGCAGGAGTACTTACGGACTGGCTCGGTCTTGAAGCTGACTGCGGTGCTGCTCTCTCCTTCTCCTTTACCGTTGATTGCCGACATCCTGACCTCATAGGACGTCTCCGGTTTGAGTCCGGCGATGGTGATCTTTGTGAGCTCTATGATAAAACATATGGGACAATATATGTTCAGCCCAAACATTTGTTTTGCCTGGCACACCATGCAACTTTTTTATCTAGATGGCAATATTGTTGAGTCGTTGGTAATCCAACATGGCTGCCATCGTAGTCTAAACATGTATAAGCTCCAATAGTGTTTAGTCTTTTGTTTTGCTGACTTTTCAATGTGTTAATGTTAGCCAAATACCCACCTGTTAAATACCTAGCCAGGTTTTTAGCAGTGGGCTACACTCAGAGGAGTGTGTTAACAATCCCTTTGAATTAAATCATTTATTTATTGGTTTATTTTTTTGTTAAGATTTGTTCAGTTAAGTTACATCGTGACATTGGTTTGGTTTATTTGAATGGCATTTGAAACTTGGATATATGTTCTGAGTCATGTCATGAGCTAATGCTTCATCACTATCACAGTCTACTGCAGGCACCTCCCCTGTGCAAACACTTCCAACACGAGCCCTTCCAGATGAATCTGTGGACTGCATATAATTGTGTGGAGAAGACCATCTGATGTTGGTCGTTTTTGGAATATCACTTCTATTGTTCATGTTATTATTGCTAGTCTTTTTTAGTTTTTAAATGTACCTGTTTTATGCGTCTATGTCCTTTACTTAATGTCTTGTCTAATGAAAGTTGACAGCACATTGAGCTCTTGCAACTGTTTTCCAATGTGTTAAAGTAAATCATTCCTGGTAGCTTCTCAATGTTATGAAAATGTCAAGAGAACAGTCATTGTGTTTGCTAGTGTTACAAGGGTAAATTATTATTATCCCCAGCTGTATTAATTTATTTCCCGAAGCAGTCCTTTATCCACACTTCACTGTAAAATTCATTGAGACATTAATAAAAAACCTTTTCTGTCACGCCAATGGAGAGGGGTTCTCCAACGCTTCACAGTCTCATCCATGAAATTACTATTCCTCTTCACTATTATACAAACAGCCAGAAACACAGACAGAGACAATAGGGAAGTATATGACTGAATATATTTGGATATAATTATTAGCTTTAATATGCTCCTAAATGATGCATAGATTGGCTTATAACCAGCTGTAGACAAATACTCAGTGTCAGTACTTGAGTGAAAGTACAGATCCTCCTGGTTAAGTATCAAGGTATTTGGCATTTGTGTGACATTTGTGAATAATAATAAAAAAAAATATCTTAATCTTAATACCTTCAAAATATGAGATGCCAAACTGTAATGGACCGACAAAGGACACAAACTTGAATATAATGGCTTTTATTTAGCCAATTGAAATAAAGTAAAAAATGCTTAGTCTGATCCTATACTCTCACCTTTACTAAAACTAAAGACATGTTTATATAGAGACCAATCAATCTGAATTTGGTTTAAATGTATTCATCTCTAAAACGCATGTAAACTAGGATTTAACCTTATAACTAAACCAAGATGAAACAAAGTTAAAATTAGAACTCTCCAAACAAAAACTGAAGGTAGCAACAAAGTAAAATCTAAAAAGACAATTAAAAGATTATTTTTAAAAATTAAAAATGTCTAAAAAAAAAAAAAGAAGAAAAGAAAAGAATTACTATTATTTTTGCTATTAAAAGTACCTAATTAAGAATTTTTATTTAATATGAAATCTCCTTTTTGACCATTAACCTCTCACCCCTTAAAATTCCCTATTGTCATTACTAACGCTTGACATTTTCACTTCCTGGCCACTGTGGCACAAATTCTTCCAAAAATAATTAATCAAATTAGCCAGTTATATATTTCACTAGCCACTATTTACATCACTCGTGAAAGGGTCTATACTGAAATAGTTAAATGTCATGTTTAATTATATAAGCGAGTGCAGAGCTGGTGCTCGTGTGTGACAGGCGGCTCATGGGCCCAGGACAGGAGAGCTGTCATATTATGAGTGATCTGTCCCGAGCGGCGTCAGGGGTAGAGGGGGCAGATATGAGCAGGCGCAGTGGGACGAGGGGGTATTAGCCGCGCCTGTCGCTCAAAAATACAGTGTTCACAACAGGAACTGACATAAACGGATTGAACAAGATGTAGAATTATAAACGGTTCTGAAATGTTGCTTTTTGATTTTTCACTATATCCTAGGGTAATTTCAAGACTGTTACAGACCCCAACAGATGACCAACGGTAACAACTTCAGAAGCCCGTGTGCATGCAGATATTTCTATGGTAATTTCTTAGTTTAATGCAGGGGTCTCAAACTCAATTTACCTGGGGGCCGCTGGAAGCAGAATCTGGGTGAGGCTGGGTTTTCCACAAGAAAAGCTTTGTTAAAGAAATTGTCTGTCTCATCACCAACCTTTCTCTTCACTGCAGGCTTTGAAAAAGACATGTTTGGGGCTGTGTAATATTTATAATTGTCGTATTGAAGTTTCAAGCTGACGAGAGATCTGATCGTAGCTCCCGCTCATGTCCAAATTTCCTCGTGCACACAGTTTTCAGACGTATGTTTGTTTGATAAATGAGGGCCACTGTGCCGCTGGGCAGCAACTTAAAAATATATATTTTTTAAGTGTTGTGAACGCAGCGTGCTGGGACGAATGTCTGTGTGTGCCCAATAGAAACGAGGCAGCAGCTGTAACTTTCACTTTCACTCATTGCATCAAGTATGATGTCCCGCCCCCGAGAGCCATATACTCCACCGTGATTGGTAGGTTCGTTCAGCCCCGCATACAACACTGTAAAGTGCCAGTCTCACGGGCCGAGTGAGTTTGAGACCCCTGGTTTAATGGAAAGGAAACACAGCCTACATTAACTGATCATTTTCCTATTGGTACATCCTTGGGGTAATTTACAATGTCACATCTCCAGTACATCTCAGTCATATATTTTTATTTCCACCCAGTATGTCGCATCTACAGCACGTCTCCAGTCAGAACCATCGAGTTGTGACTAAACACCAAACAGGGGCACTGGTCTGATCAGCTGTAGCCTGTCTCTGTCCTCTCTATCAACCTCCCCCTCTGTCCCTCACTGACTCGAGCACAACTTGGATCGACTCGGAGCAGTGTGTGTGGGGCAGGCACACACCGACTGTCACCCGGCTCCACTTCCTGTTTCCCCTTTATGAAATGTTTTGGAGAATGTTTAGGAGAATGTTCATGAGAATGTGGTGATGTGAGTTTGCCGAGAGCCGATAAAAGAGAAACAGTAGCAGAATCTCAAAGGCTTGAGTCGATCAGAATGTTTTTTTTTACCTGGACAATAATCCTGTGTTTTCATTTGCTCAATATTTCAGTTCAGCTTTTCATTCATGCCGCTTGCATCATCCATCAGAAATAGACTCCTTGTGTCTGTTTACGAGACGTGCAGCAGAATTGACCACGCTGGTATAAACGGACACATTGACTTTAGTTCTATTTGTTATGTACGGGTGATGTGACAGAGACGCGATGGAGTCTGTGTAAATTAGGGGCTGGTTACAGGCAATAGCAATGCAATAGTTACAGTCGGCAACAGTGGAAACCGTGAGAATGTCCACAATAATGTCCCTGTCCTCTGTGGGACATGCTAATATAATGTTTAGTCTGTTTTCCCCACGCCAGACTGAGACCATGCCCCCAAATCTGACGCGATGCTGACTGACTGAGCTATAGCTCACCCATCTAAGAAAATCTTTAATTGTAGTAAAACATTTTCAAAAATAAAATAGCGGCTCCCCTTGGATATCAGCAAATTCATTCTGATCAATAATCTGATAGGGGACAATCCAGTTTTTAAAAAAGATGAAAAGCCAAGTGAATGTTGGTGAATAAGCTTGTGTTGGAACAGACACACTTTCCAAAAACTCCCATAATGCATCTCACACTTACTTACTCAAGGCCTGTGGTCTAAGTACATATAAACACAGAGGCAGGCAAATTCTGCTGAATAAAGCTTTTTAATTGCATTCTTTGTTGTTACAATCCTGGCATGTTTAATAGGTTTTTGTGACGAATCAATGCAACCCATTTTACACTGTTTTTATCCATCTTCAAGTTACATCAAATCCAAATCTCTGATGAATTCTACTTCAGCACCACAAACCATAATGCCTCTATTGAGCGCCTCTATTGAGCATGCATGTCGTCCGCGTTAAGAAATGCATTATCAGGAGTGAGTATCCCCTCGCTTGGTACATGTTCCTTCTTTAGTGCTAATAAAGCTAATGTATCCCTCGAGAACTGTACAAAAACACTGACCCCGCTGCAGGAATCAACCCATTCTACCTGCCCGCACTTTTCGATATTAGAAACATCATTCGCCAGCTCTCTGCGAAGTGAGGCTAAGTGGCAGCTACTTGGGGACTAAATAAGCCCAGATCATAGCCGCACTAAAACATTCGCTCAGCGGGAGTCTCATCTGCTCTCTGCAAAACACGCACTTTCTCTGCAGCTAAGTTTGACATCTCCTCAGATGACTTTGATCGTGTTCAAAGTGGACTTTTTTGTGTAAAAAGACAAGTCTAGATGGGTTTTCTCCCATAATAAAAAGTGGCATGTGCTTCATTGATGTTGTTGGAATAGAAATAGATTGACTAACAAACTACTGTAAGTGATCAGTGATGAGAAAGGAAAGAGTAGTAACGTTAAAGCGACTTTGTGCACTGTTAGTCTGTTTCTACTGGAGGGGCATGGAACAAGAGGGTTGAGGTTTTCACTGACTGTAGAATGGTGTGCACTATAGCACTGGTTATCTCCTGCATCGGTTGAATCAGTGTTTTGAAGGTGCCGCTAATGCTAGTGCATGGTTGGCAGTTTTGTTTTTCTCCAAGATCGCATCTCGTTAACCCGAGTCACGTCCTTGTAATGTATGTTAGTTTGTAATGTAGTTTGTAATGTATGTTAGTTTGTAATGTAGTTTTTAATGTATGTTAGTTTGTAATGTATGGTAGTTTGTAATGTAGTTTGTAATGCATGTTAGTTTGTAATGTAGTTTGTAATGTATGTTAGTTTGTAATGTATGTTAGTTTGTAATGCAGTTTGTAATGTATGTTACTTTGCAATGTATGTTACTTTGTAATGTATGTTAGTTTGAAATGTATGTTAGTTTCTACTGTAGTTTGAAATGTATGGTAGTTTGTAATGTAGTTTGTATTGTATGTTAGTTTGTAATGTATGTTAGTTTGTAATGTATGGTAGTTTGTAATGTAGTTTGTAATGTAGTTTGTAATGTATGTTAGTTTATAATATATGGTTGTTTGCAATGTATAGTACAGATCAAAAGTTTGGACACACCTTCTCATTCAATGAGTTTCCTTTCTTTTCATGACTATTGACATTGTAGATTCACACTGAAGGCATCAAAACTATGAATTAACACATGTGGAAATATGTACT